>JAOQMR010000009.1:6562240-6573301 GCA_027563865.1 Erythroxylum pelleterianum | reverse complement strand
ATCTAACAATGATTTGCAGTTGAAAGCTTTTTGTGACAGTGATTGGGGCGGTTGTCGGACCACTCGGCGATCGGTATTGGGGTACTGCGTATTCCTTGGTCCCTTGCTTATATCCTGGAAATCAAAGAAGCAAACGAACGTTTCTAGGTCGTCTGCTGAGGTAGAATACAGGGCAATGGAAAATACATGCCTAGAATTAACATGGCTAAGGTATATCCTTCGTGATTTGGGGGTATCACAGGTGGAAGCTACAACATTATACTGTGACAATCAGGCGGCACTTCATATTGCAGCAAATCCATTTTTTTCATGAGCGAACAAAACACATAGAGATAGACTGTCATATCGTTCGAGAAAAAATGCAATCGGGTATGATTCGGCCAGCTTTCATCTCGACAAAGATGCAATTGGCGAACATTTTCACAAAGCCTCTGGGTAAAGATGCATTCGAACATTTACGTAGCAAGTTGGGAGTGCTGAATCCACACTTACTAACTTGAGGGGGAGTATTAGAAAAGATATGTATCATCTTGTACATAATTACCTTTACCTAAAATAGTTGATCTGTATCTTTATCAGTGTACATTTGATAGCCTTGTATTAGGCTAAACTTAAGGAGTAGTTAGTGCTGTAAACATGTATTTATGTGGCTAATGCCTCACGATGAATAACAATTCAATTCCTCCAAATCTCCTTTTATTATTTTTCAGTAATGTTGTAGTTTTCATTGCTTAAGCTGTGTGCATTATTTTGCCTTGTGTTAAATTGATATGCTGTTAGGGATCCCCTTTCCCGTAATACCCTCTTTGGATTCAACATTATCTGTAGTTGGACAGAGCAGGTTGTATGAGATCTTGGCAGGACCCTGTCTGTTCCTAAACTTCTTATTTGAGTTCCTCTCTAGGATTTTCCTCTCTATGTCTCGAAGTTCTTTATTGAACTTCTCGAATATTTTCTGAATTTCTTTGTTGTTGATCCACTCTGATGGCCTCTGACCCAAGTACTGCTCATCAGATGAGAATTGCGAGAGGACCTCTACCAATGCCATACTGAGAGTCATTTCGAACCTGTCAGGCAGCATATTCAGGTAGTATGCATCAGGATCTCTAAGGAACTCAGCAAACTCCATCGTTCCTTCCTCTGGAATGAATTTTCGACATCTCATGGGACGGTTTGGAGGGTAGCCAGCATATGCATATTGTCCATAGTTCACAGAAGCATGAGAAGCAGATGAAATCCATATGAGAGTTGTTAGAGCCTCTATTAGGTCAGGAAGTCTCGTCATCTTATACCACCATGTCTCATTGCGCTTATCACCATGTCCGACATTTTGGATTTCTGACCACCATGCTTGAATTTCTATATCGTTCTTGACACAATCATCATCCTTGTAGAAAATGGAGCAAAAGTCTCTGACCCATTTCTTGATTGCACTCCAGATGTCAAGTCCATCTACACCATATGGATAATCCTGGAAGAGGAGCTGTACCCCAGTTAGGCTGTCTTGATCAGGGTCTTTCACAGCCATTCCTCTGCAAAATAGTTTGTTAAAAGTTGTGTAAGCTTGTTAAAGCTGATTTATTTACCCTATGTATGCCAGTATACTAGCTTGGAAGCAGTCTTCACTTGACCAAAATTAATAGCTAGATGTCAGGAAACAACAAGAGTAATTCATCGATCCTCGCTACACTGATAATGCGAGGAAATGTAGTGGATCTTTCTTTGAAAACTAATGGTATGCATTACCTCCTGAGAAGATTGGCAGGGAGAGCTTGATCATCGAATCTCCACTCTTTATAGAGTTCAGAAGACAGCTCCATAGATACTTCGCCAGTAAACAGGGTCTGTTCAAGAATGCCCTTGGCGTTTATTAGGATGGTCCGAGACAATGCATTGATATGTAAGGTGTCTTTGAAATGAGGATCTAATAGGCGATGAATTGGATGCATTACACTCAGCTGCCTTCTTGTTGCAATTATGAATGGCTCAACCACTGCATGTGTGTGCAGCCTAAAAAGTCCGACTTATTATGATAAGAATAGCATGATATACAAGATATGAGGCACGATTTACAAATTGTGTAGAAATAGAAGTTTTAGACGGTATTTCAACTTACCAATGGCTGACTAAGTGGTGGTAAGCTGAGTCATTGGCTACAACATGAGATTTAGCAAGCTGCCACAGTGCTGCTTGGGTACCATTACTTGCTGGTTGGAACACCCAACTCATTCCGGTGCACCTGGAGGAAGCAGGCAAGCTCAGTTCTACTGCAATCGGCTTTAGTGTGGTATCCTTTCTTAGAAATAACAGTGTTCTTGATGCATAAGCACAAACATCTTTTTTGTTTATTCTGCTCAAAAAGGGCATGAGGTAGTCGTGATGATCCAAGATGAATATCCTCCTTTGGATCATTGCCTGGTGCGTTAAGGAGAAAAAAAAAGTATATTTAGTTAAAAAGTTGTGTTCTTTTGAAGTCCATAATAAATTACACAATAAAAAGATCCATTTACTTCTGCTCTATATGAAATTGCATATGCGAGGCTGTAAGATATGGCTAGACATAATGTCTTGCTTCCTTAAAGACAAGTGACCTGTTCCTCTGTGATTTTAATGGAACACTGTCGTGATGGTAATGTTGGGTTTGGTGGACTACTTGAGAGCCAGGGTCAGTTGCAGTACCTGGTTAACAGTCAGACCGTCAAGGTTGTGCAGTATGTCTGATCCCCTGATATTGCTCACGCTTGTTTTGCCTTCTGGTGGAAATTTCTGTCAAAAAATTACTTTTAAATGAGAATATTTGAAGCAGATACGTAGCTTGTTCATCATGATGTGAGCATGCAACAAAATCAATTTAGAAATTGAACCGTCGCACGCATATCGCAGCATGATCTTGGTTAGTTATATAAATATATTTGTATAGGTCGCAGTTAACACAAGCAAACAATAGCAGCAGATGCATCTGAAAGTTTAACGGAACAGTGGTACAAATGTTGGTTTTCAGGACATGGATAATAAAGTTAACCTGCAAACATTGAATTCGAGTTGGATTAGTTCCTGCAAGCATTTGGCGAGCAAACTCCTCATCGTCCATCCAGGCAAATTCGTTCTCTGGAATATGATCAAGAAGTCAATCCAACTGCTCAAAACAAACAAATGAAGCATCGGCTATCTATCTTATCAAGCCAGATATCAAGCTCCGTCACCTGCAACAATTTGTGGTAATGGGAATTTCGAGTGCTGTTCTTGGCTTGCATGTGTGATCTCCTGGTAAAGGTTATCTGGTAATAGTTTTTTCATTTTCTCTGTCGTCTTTCCTTCTGCTACTTGATTTCTTTTCCTACTAAACATATCAAGTATTTCTTCAAATGACTCGAAGCTATTTGAATCATTTCTGAAAACGGATTTGACCTCGGGTATCAGAAAATGTACAGCAGCTAGGATGGAACGCGATACGACCTCTGCTAGCTTCTTGGGGCTAAATCTCTCATCTGGAGGAACGTATATATCCAAGTTGATCATTTCTGGTCGGTTTTCAGCTGAAGGTTATATGTTCAAGCTATCAATTAGTAAAAAATGGCTTCAAATTGTTGAAATATTGATGGAAGTGAATGGAAAAAATTGAGTGCCAAAGATGTTAAAATGCCAAAGTCTGGACACCTGTATTGCTTGAAGGAAGACCTGTTCTTCCCCGACGAGGATATGGACGATATCTGGAACCTCCGAGGACTGGTCTAATGTAGTCCCGACCTTTGTCAGGAGAACCAAGATCGTCATAGCAATCATAGTCATAAATTCTGTCCCATTCTTTCCTCTCCCTGGTTCCATCTCCCCTCAAGTTTACAAGTTCCGACCTTCTCAGCTCCAACAAACCACCTGGTGTTTCGTTTGGGAGATAACACTGCGAAATCACATTATTTATTCGACTTGATCGAATTAATTGGACACAGGAATCAACAAAACTTGGCTATGTCAAGCTTACAGTGTTCGAGAAGAAAATTCGTGATGATTTTGTCTTCTTGGTCGGATAAATCCATGACCTGCAGTCAAAGTGGATGATCTGATTGTCTGGAGCTGCAAGAACTGCTGATTGCAGGAAGAATTCGTGCTTATGTTCGTTTGTTATAAGAATTGCCCCTGGAATTTCAAACTCTGCATCCACGGACAGTTTCACCTTGTATGTCGTTGTTTTAATACCATCATGTTTAACACTCTTTCCGCGCTTGAAGTATGCTTTGCCACTAAGCTTCCCTTTTCCTGTATCTATGGAAGCAAGCAGCAAGTTAAAAGATCAGTAGGACTGTAGGAGATTGATATTCTTTGAATTGAAATCGTGATGGCTTATTCTTGAAGTTCAGATAAGGACTAATCATTTTACAGACTCAAAATTTCTGGGTAAACTATTAAAGTTTGCAAGAGATAGACTGACCTGGTTCAACTACCGTGGCACTATGGACCTGCAAATATGCTGATTTCCCCGGACCCGACCGGTCATCACTGTTAACGACAATGATTTTCCCTCTGATGACGCGTTTGGTAGATTTTTCAGTAGTCAGAGCTGGGAGATCTGTATGCCTCATGGTCTGAGCCGCATGGATACAAGCTTGCAGTTTGAAGCATGGTCGATGGTGCTCCATATGTTTATTTGTGTTGGCTCTGATGAATCTGTAGACTATATTCCAAGAGACGTTTTAATAATGTGTTCCCTGGGAAGCTCAATTCAGGTATAGGTTCAGAGATACTTGTCTTAAGTTTTTAGCAATGCTGAGCTGTGGTGTGTACTTGTCAGACAAGGAGTAGGAGCATCATACTTCGGTATGTCAAGGGGAGTAATAATGTTCCTAACTTTGCTTATTGGCTATGTATTTCTGATTCGTTGCTTGCTTGTGCGTTTAACTTCTTAAGACTTCCCTTTTCAATTCTCAACTTTTTCGTCACACTCCCTTCTCGTATCATAACAAATTTCGCTTTGCTACAAGCTTTTGATTGTTAATTGAATTTATGATTAAATTGTATGACAAAATAAGTTATATAATTACTTCCAACTTATTGAACTCGACCACATAAAACGAGTTAATTACAAAAATATTAATGGAAGATTAAGATTTTATCTTTCATAAGACTAATATCTTCTGAATTAGATTCAAATTTTAGATAGAGATAGCAATAAGTTGAGTCGGATTGGTCTCTTTTTTTTTTTGGTAAATCAGAAAACTTTATACGAAAATGAATAGGTTATATACACAGCTAGAGATTACCCAGGATCTCATGCCAACAGAAGTACTACGAAGGATAAAACCATAAGAACACCATAAAGCAGAAAAAGCAATACCGCACCCTCAAAACTCGCCTCTCAAGCAATTAAAGAAAACAAAGCCCAATATCCTACTACAGAAACTCCCCAGTCCCCAGGAAAAGCACTCAATGATCAACAACATACCACACCAATCAGTAAAACTAGTCTACATACACAGCCCGCAAACCACCACAAAGGAGCACAACCAACTCGCATGACCCCCAAGGAAGAGGAACCACCACCTGATAGATTGCTCCATAGAGATGGCCCTGAACTTGCAGCAATAGCCATAGGAGTACCAAAACACAATACAAACAAAGTTACCTTCCCTCAGTGTTTAGGCTGAGCTGCTCCATAGTTTATAAGATCACCTGTGGAGTGATCCTCCCTATATCCGAGGCTTTATCATGAAAGATGCGAAGGTTTCGTTCATACCACAGGTTATATACAACAACAGAGAGGATAATGCAAAAAGTATGTCAGTCCTGATTGGACACCGAGGAAGGCTAATTAAACCATTGTAAAATGAACTAAAGGTCAGGAAAATTTAAACTGGGAAGGTGGAAGTGGTGGAGAGTATTGGTCCAAACCGAACAGGAGAAAGCACAATGAAAGAAAATATGGTCAATAGTCTCAGAAGCCATTAAACACAAGGAACAACGATTGGGGTGTGGAGAAACTGGAGATTATCCATAGTCTGCAATTTGTTCAAGAAAGCTAACCATGATATAATAGAACATTGAGGACTAGTCTTCTTATACCAAACTAATGAATTCCAAGGCACTGATTGGTCTATTTTTTTCTCGACCCAAAATACATTCAGAGTAAATCAAATTTTGTTTGAATCTAGATCATGCTCGAAGCATTCCATCGAATCCCAACTTTGATTGGGATTTAACATATCTAAAAATAATTATTCATCAATAGAGTAAAGACGTGGGCCTCTTTCATGATTTAAAAACTTAAGAAAAATTCTCTAATTTTTAAATATCGCGATAATAATTTTTAATTTTTTAGAAAAATTCATTCTCTTAAACTTTTGGTAAAATATAACGATAAATGCGCGTAGTATGAACATTATATATGAACTAATCAAATGTAACGTACGTGATAACTTAACTCAAATCTTAAACTCATTATAAACTAACTAAACTCAATTTCTATTGACGGTAAAGAGGATCCAATCATCAAACGACATTGGATCTCCGATTGCTACAAGGTCTTCAGTTGTAGAGGTGATGGTCGTAAGGTAATTGGTAATGATGGAATCTCCTTTTCTAGTGGTGTGAAGTCATCGGTGAATCAGAGATCGTTGAGCTCTTGTTTGTTAAAGGGCGTATGTTTTGAGTGAAATCCAGAGGCTTAGAGCAGTGTCACAGTTGAGGCCAAGGATGCCACAGTGAAATTGATAGGACAGTACACAAATTTATCCTTTCTCAGCTAGTCCGAGAATTCTGCTGAAGGAGAGATGACGGACTATTGGTGGAGGTATGATTAGTGATGGAGCCAGAAATTTATAATAGAAGGGTCTAAATATTTAATTTTTTAAATTTTGAAGGGTCCAATATATTAATAGCCCTTAAATAACTTCATCCTCGTATATGTGTGTGTATATATATATAAATATTTAATATTTTTAAATTTTAAGAGGCCCAATACACCACTAGGCCCCATGTAACTACGTCCCTAGGTATGATGCTTTGGTGGTGGGTTGATGGATCCATCGATTTACCTATCAAGTCATAAGTAAGTAAGATGTATTTTACTTGGTTTCTCCAAATCAAATACTTGTTATTGTCTAGAATGGTAGTGATGAAGTTGGTAATTAGCAGTGTAGTGAGGTCTGAATGCATTGTGATTGTGAAACATCAGTAAGTAAAAGTGAAAGACATTGTAATAAATTTTCAAAATTTCCTTTCAACTCAATCCTTTTAAAGGAACGTATTTACCTATACGGAAAAACCGCCGTAATCAGTTTCTTAACATCAACTCATTTATTGACCGAGAGTGAGAAAAAATAAATAAGTCCGATGTAAAGGAGAACAAGAGTCATAGTAATTTTTGATATAAGTAAAAACGTTTTTAAAAGAAGGAATGTATTTACCTGTACCAAAAAAATGTTGCGCCATGTTTCTTAACATTCAACCAAGGTTTTAAAAACCGAATCAAACTGTTTGGTTTGATCGAAAAAAATTTGAACTGGTCAAAAATTCGATTCAACTTTACCTAATAACCTCTATGTATAAAAATTGACCGGTTCAATTTTTTTTTACAATTAGATCAGACTGTACGTAATTTAAGCTCACTGTTTTTTAATTCCCATATTTCATTTAAGTTTACATAATATATTTACTAATATAATTGTATAATATTATTTTTATATGTGTACATATATTCATATTTTGTTTATAGTACTTCATTGTCAATTATTTTAAAATTTTATATTAATTAGCAAGCATAATGTTTTGTAGGCATAAATTTTATTTTAATTTTTACCATTTTATAACTTTTATGTTAAATAATTATAATTAGTAGAAAAAGTTAAAATTGTTTAATATAATTAAGTTTAAAATAATTTTATATATTGTGAATATAAATTATTTTGATTATAAATCTTCGTTTATGCCAAATATTAAGTAAATTAATTAATTATTTACATATTCATATCTAGATATTTAAAGCCTAAGAACTACCATTTTTTCACATATTTAAAACATCATGCTTAATAAGTTATAACTATCTTATTTCAAATTTTGTATTTAAAATTATATAAACAAATACATATATGTTGAATATTGTTTATATAAAATAACGAAGTTTAAATAAATTATGATTAATACGCAACAAACTCGGTTTATTGTGTTTTTATTCACTTTTAACTTTGAAAGTTTGTTTCTCAAAAGCATATTATGTAGCCTAACGTACATTTGTTCTAGATAAAGCTATTATCGAAAATTCACTTTGAAAAATGTAAAACATTTTATTTGTGCGTAAATTCTAACCCTGAAAATAAATAGAAATATTTGAAGTTTTCGAGAAAATCTTGGAATTACCTTTTTCCCACTCACGTATTCGTATTGTCCAAGTTGGGTTCTAAAGAGGAGGATTTGTCACAACGAATAAATTAAGAATATCTACCGGTAGTTAGTTTATATCTTATTGTGATCATATTTAAGTTAAAGTTATAATGTATTACAATATTACAATTGAGAATAATTTCATACAATACTAATTTGTGTTTTATTTTAATGCAGTAGAAGAAGTTGATGCAAATACTTTAGATAAAACTATATTTTACAAATCTTTAAATAGCATTAGAGAATTTGTAGCTTTTGATGATGATGAAACACAATTTTCTTTAGAAGTACAATTGTGATTTTGATTTTAATATTTATATTTATATTAAACTCATATTTATTTATTATTAATTTATTATATAATAATAGATATTGATGTATTTTTATTTCAATGAAATATTTTATTTTTACTTATTCTTATAAGTCTTACTTTTTATTTATTATATACCGGTTTTATAGTGGTTCATTACCGGTTGAATCTTTAAACCTTAAACCTTTCTTTCGATCGTTCGATGTCCGGTCTTGTTTTTAAAACATTGCATTCAACCCATTTATTATCCGGAAGAGAAAAAAATAAATGAGTTGGATGTAAAAAAATAAAGGTACAGTAACTTTCGGTATAAGTGAATACACTCCAAAAAGATAGAAAGCCCTAAAAATTTGGGCTAGATAGTGGGCCTAATGGTCCAACTTACCTAACCGACTAAGCAAAACCCTAAAACTTTTCCGTCTTCCTTTGCGTTACTTTCTATATAAATGCATTAATCTTCTTTCAGGTATAGGCTGCCGCGTAAGAATTTGAGCTTCTCGGTTCCAAGTCTAAGCATATAGTAAGTGGTTTTATTACATACTCTTGTTGTTTTCTCCCCTTCCTATCTCTTTTCCAGAGAATAGAGCAAGTCAGCTTCTTGGCTGGATCTGAGGAATGAAACGGTCCGGTCAATTGAAATTATAAACTTGCGACATGGAAATCAAGTCCAGTATCACTCGCCTGAATTTGATATTCTTTCTTTTGATCTTTTTGGGCCCTTTTATTACTGGCATAGTTTTCTCTCCGGTTTTGTTTTTAGTTGTAAATAGTATTTGAGCTTCTTTCTTTCCGAAGCAAACGCACTCTGTCCCTTAACTCCGACAAGTGTTTTGAGGCAATTTCTTCGTTTGCTATATTAAGAGCTATTTTGTTATCTAACTTACTCGCCCATATGATATATCACCTCTATGATCCTTCTGGGCACATGGTTGGATTACATACAAAATCAATCTATCTCTCCCCCCTTTTTTTTACATTTCAGTTCCTCAAAACACGATTTCAGTTTCCCTAACATTGCACAAAATATAGTCTTGTATAATACAATTTAGTAAAAGCTGGATTTCTTCTCGTGCTGTTAGTGAATCCTCCGGCCCGTTCAAACTCACTTCATAAGGAGGGCAGCCTCTTTAACTATATGTATACTTCGGAGGAACGGGAAGACGAACACGAAATTCATCCCATTCGTTCATTTAATCGAACGGTTGGATTCTTCCCTTGGTCATGCTTCTGAATTAACTCATGTTCCAATGCACTCTGCGACTCATCAACAAGGACGACTGCGTTTTATAAGTAATATGTATTACTTATTAGTTAGATAATAAGTAATTATAGCTAAAACAAAATTATAAGAATTAAAGCTGAAATTTTTATTTTAATATAATTTAATATAAATGCCTGTGAAACAAATAAATGTTATTATACATATTTAGTATATAATAATAATAATTAACAATTATTATAAATAAGCATACTGGCGGACATTAATAGATTATTAATTAATTGATAAATTAAATTAAATATAAATATTTAATTAAATAGTATGTGTTAATGTTAATTGTTAATTACTAATATTATGTCACATATATAGTATACATATATGTATATATATATATATAGCTTTTTAGTATATAAATAATTTAGTAAATTGAAAAGAGAAACAAGAAAAAGAAAGTATCACGTTTACTTTTTGACTATTTTTGTTTAATTATTAATTAATAATTAAAATATATTAGTATTAATTAATGATGATATATGTAATACTAATAAAAAAATTCTATTTTAAAATATAATTAATTACTTAAGTAGTTAATTTCGATTTAATTGTTAACAAAGTAATTAGTTAAATAAATTATAATTAATTTAAAAATAAATTAATATAATTAATTGATTAATTAAAATTTACTATATATGTTAATTGATGTATTCGTTCTGCTTCCAGATTCCCTTTAAGATATATTACATTTATGTTCCATTTTACTAATTTTCTCCAATTTTGACTTCACTCTTATATACATTTATTTTATCATTTCTTTACTGGGCCATGTCCCTCGATTCTTGCATTTTTAAATTACGGATTTTCTTGTGCAGAAGAAGCAACGACAAGGAGAATGGGGTTGGCTAGTAACTCAGGGGACTTGTCATCAGAGATGGAGGTGGATGCTTATAGGCGTCTTTTCCCTCTGCACTTTTATGAAAAACATCTCTCACTCTCCATCCGTCCTGATTCCAGACCACTTGGCAAAGCAAGAGATACTACCTTAGCCCTTGGTGTGTTAAAACCCTTATTTTGTTTGTTGATTTTGAACTTCTATAACTTACCGTAGACATATTTATATTCTTTTCTAATTTTTATAGGGGCTGTTGGATCTGTTGATGGTTCA
>JAOQMR010000009.1:6550533-6560645 GCA_027563865.1 Erythroxylum pelleterianum | reverse complement strand
ACTCCACATAATACACCACTCCAACTTAAGATAGAGTTTTATCACCTTTTAAACCATTATCCCAAAAATCCAACAAGTTTATCTTCTTCACGTATCCCACTTTATATCTTATATGTCTAATTAATAAATAAGATGCCAAAATTAAATAAAAGATATATATAATATATCTTAACAAAAATGATATATTTCTTATTGTCAGTTGGATTCATTTAGCTTATTCCAAATTTCTTATCACGTACTACACTTTATCTTGTTACTCATCTGGTTGAAAGAAATTAGACCCCAACCTTCAGTCCAACATCTAAAGTGTAGTACGTGATAAGAACCTACTTGTTACATATACTTCAATAGTAACTTTTGAATGTTTGAGGTTAGATTGTTGCGATGAACCATTATTTAGCAAATTAAGCTTAATTTAAAATTTTTTGCTAATAAAGAACCTACTTCTTTATTTATAAATTGACTGGACGACAAGCAATACCGAGTAGGACTCAAGAATTTAATGATTAGACGACGTTTCGTTTAAAGAAAATGACAGGAAAAATCAACATCAACTTTAAAATAAAGATCAGCCTCAGCTTAAAAAAGTGATAGGAAAATCAAAATTAACCTCACTCTACACTTATCCTTATAAATAGGGATGACAATTTCAGCCCGAGCTATGGGCGGGTCATAGGTCAAGATGGTTCGGTTCGTGATCTAATAGGAACAACAAAAACGACGTCGTTTTGTAAATTATTTTAAAAAATAAGAATGGGCTGGGCTACAGGCAATGTTGCAACCCATCCAACAAAGGGTTGGCCCTGACTGGGTCAAGAGCAGCCCAGACCTGGCCTGGCCTATTGACATCCTTACTTATAAATCCAATTGACTTCCAAAGTTGACCTAATGAATAATTGAATGAATAACCTTTTTCCTAGTAATGATAAAATTATAAATGTTATTATTTGAATATATATATCTATATTATTTAAATGATAATTTTGTTCTAACTTATATTTATAAGTCCACCATATTTACACTCATAACCCACTATTTTCTAAATAAACGAAGTAAGGAGTAGTCGTTTATCTACAATTCATAATCGAAACATTTAAATTAATAAGTATGTCAACGATAAATTTTAATTAAGGATAGCAATGAGTTGGGTCATTATTTAAAACTTAATCAAATTTAAACTGAAATAAAAATAATATAATTTTAAAATAATATAGTTTTAATTGGCTAATTTATAAGTTATTGAATAAAAATGATGTTTTATTCGAGCTAAATTCAATCAACTCAAATATATCTTGTTCATTTTAGGTTGAGACAAACCAAAAGTATCATCCTTTAAAAACTAATTTTTTGGCCGACCCCCAAAATTTTCATTTTTTATAAAAATCAAAACGATGTTGTTTTGCCATTATCAATAGAGTTTCGGATGAGCCAAAATTCTGATCCTTATGTTGTTTCGCCATTATCAATAGGGCTTCAGGTGGGCCAAAATTGTCATCCTTATTTAAATCTAGACAGTTCCTTAAAGGCAAATATATCATTTTTTTCTACAAGTTATAAAGCAAACACTCCTAAAGAAAAAAAAATCCTTCACTGTATAGGAATATAATTTGCAATGAAGATACAATATAGTATTTTGGATTATTAATTGGTGGAATATTAATAAATCGAAAACTCTTTTAAATGATACTAAAAAAGAATGTTGTCCAAAAATTCATAAAATTAGATAGATTCTTCCGTTAAGATGAAATGATAAAAGAATATTTAAAAATACATCTACAAAAGTTTCATCTCAAAATCTAAAAAGAGCTGATCCAATTGATTAAAATTTATATAATTTTGCATTTCTCGACATATATAACTTATTCCATTATTCTAAGAGTTTATTATATTTTAGTTAATGAAAAATTGATTATTCTTAATTCTTAACTGATCCCTATATAACTTAAGTGACACGATAAAAAACCTTTTCTATTCTTTTATTAACCAATTTAAACTTTCTAACTAAGGCTATGTTTGATTGGACGTAAGGTTTTAATATAATGAAACTATGATTTATAATGGAATGAAATATAAATGGATATAATATTATAAAATTATTATTTGTGAGGGATAGAAAGATTAATATAGTAAAATGTTGTTTATAAAAAAGGTTCATGATATCCAATTATACCTTTTCAATCCTGTCAAATATCCAAAACTACAATCGTTTTGGTCATTGGATATGAATTTAGAGACTGCTCAACTTTATCCAATAACTAAAACAACATTATTTTGGATATTAGACAGAGTAAAATTGAACAGAAGATCTCCGTTCTGTATAAATAAGTTTTCTTTTCATAAAATTTGACCAAAATCACGTCAGCAAAACTTAGGACCCGTTTGGTTTAGGGGTTAGGGATGGAAGGGGATGGAACGTAACACACTTTTATCTTTTGTTTGAGGGTTTCATAATAGAATGGAATGGAATGAGATGGAAGCAGAGAGTTTCATATTACGTTCCATTCCATCCTAAACAGTAAAAATAAGAAACCTCTGATTCGAGGTGTTTAAGATGGAACGTAAACTAATAAATACATACTACCTAATATACCCTTAATAATTCTTCTTACCAATTATTTCTTCTAATCCTACCCAAACTCATTTATTACTGTACACAAGCTTATCATTTCCAGACTTCTCTTTCTGTTCTTCGTGTTCTACTAATTCTCATTCTTCTCGTGTTATTTATTGGTGGGGAAGTAAAAGAGGAAATGGAAGACTTGTTGGTCACTGGTGAGTCTCTCTTTGTCGAAACCTTGTTTTTATCCTATTTCTGTTCATTGTCGATTTTTTTTGAACAATATATGTTCGTTGCTTTTATTATTAGATGCATTTTGTTTTGGGTGAGGAGATTGTACTCTGTTTTCCTTCACTTTACATATAGGTTCACACATATGGGTCACCAAAGTGAACATTCTCTCTCAATCTCCCTTTCTGCGTAGTTCAACAGAGAGAGAAGTAACTGTGAATTTGGTGTATTTTTCAATGTCGTTGTCTTCTTTTTCTTTGTTTTCCTATTACTTTGCTTGAAATTTCAGTGGGGGAATGATGTAGATGAAGCTTCCCTTTTACGTTGCCTATTGTTGCTTTTATAACACCATATATAAATGAACATATCTATGTCATATTTGTTATATTTTGATTTTCACAATCTAAAAACTACTCCTAATTTTATTTTTTATACGTGAACGGTGAAGGTAATTGAATGAATAATCAAAAAGGAAAATTGATTCGTATACATCAATTAGCGCTTGTTCATGTTGCTTGTCTTGTGATCTATTGGTGGGTGTTACGTAAGAGATCTGCGAACGACAAACTTCAAATGCTTACACCATGGGAGAGATTGCAGTCAAGGGAGAGTATCATGCGAAGAATTTTATTTCAGTCCAATGGGAAATATAATTATAATGTAGCCTAAACCATTTGACGAATTATGTGATTTATTAGCTGGAAAAGGTGTGCTTCGGCCCACTGTACATACAACTGTTGAAGAACAAGTAGCGAAGTTTCTATACATATTAGGACATAACGTTACCAATCGGGAGATTGCATTCTTTTGGAGTTGATCTGGGGAAATTGTAAGCCATCATTTTCATAGCGTTTTGAAAACAGTTATACAATTGGAGGATATGTTTCTAAGACAACCTAATGTATTAGAAACCTCATCGTAAATATTAAAAAGTAGTAGATTCTACCCATTTTTAAGGTGATTCTCTTTTCTTGACTTAATATAATTATATTAAACACACATAATATTTGAAAATAATATACTTCAATGTCAGGATTGTGCTGGTGCATTTGATTGTACACATATCCGTGCGAAAGTACCTACTCGAGATGCTCCTAAATTTTGTGGGAGAAAGGATTATCCAACACAAAATGTGTTATGTGCTTGTTCTTTTGATATGAAGTTCACGTATGTATTGGTTGGATGGGAAGGAACAACATCCGATTCACAAATTATGAAAAGTACACTAACTAGGCAGTTCTCACTTAAAATTACCCAAGGTAAAAATAGGGCTCAAAATTTATTAACTAATAAATGTCATAAATTACAATTTGACATAGTTTTATTCATGATAGGAAAATACTATCTTGTTGATGCTGGATTCATGTCGAGAAGTGGACTTATTACACCATAAAGAGGGGAACGATATCACTTGAAAGAATATCCAAGGAATCCTCCATGAAATGCTCGTGAATTATTCAATCATTGACATTCATCATTACGTAACTTTATCGAAAGAGCATTTGGTGTGTTGAAAAAAGGTTCCCGATTATAGCATCCACCACAAAACCATCATAGGGCATTCAGACTCAAAAAAAAATTATTATGGCTTGTGTCATTCTGCACAATTTCTTGATTGGTGCAGATCCAGATGATCCATTTCTTAATGAAGAGTACGATGGAGGAGAAAATGATAACCAAGATGGGTATGAAAATGACGACGAAGATGATGCACACAGTGGAGAAATTATAAGAGATAGCATGGCTGCTCATATGTGGGCTAATTATACTTTAGGATAGATATTGCCGCATCCCAATTAATTTATGTTTTCCATGATTTTATATTGCTTTAAAAATATGTATTGGCTACTTAGTATCTAAATATGACATTATTTATTAGTACTGTTAATATTTTCACATCCAATTGTGTCTTTGTAATGCTTATTCATTATTCTGGCCTTTTATATTATTTGGAAAATTTTGAAGCTTTAATATTATGTATGCTTTTGATATAAATTTCAAATTTTGTAGTTCAATTTGTAACATACAAAATGTCACCTCGAAGAGAGTCGTGCTTTTGGAATCAAGCTATGGATGATGCTTTGGTTGACGCATACTTGTACCAGCAACGACCAGGAAATCGTGTTGGTGGGGCTTTCACTACGCATGGACTTGATACAATTGAAGCTGAGTTAAAGGAAAAATTTTCACATAACAGAATCGATAGGAAAAAATGAAAAATCAGAACAAGATTATTAAGAACAAGTGGAGTAAGTGTTTTGATTTATTTTCAAATGGAGGTATTGGATTTGCATGGAGTCTGCTAACAAATATATGGACTGCTAAGCTAGAAGTGTGGGAGGGCTTGATCCAGGTGAACTTGTTTATTATTTTGTTGGAAGAAAATATGATATATGTTGTGATTTGGTTGATTCATTAATAAGTTTTTTTTTGTAACAGGCTACACCAGAAGCTCCTGACTGGAGACAGAAGCCTTTTCAAAACTACGAGAAGTTGGTAGAGATTTATGGACGTGATAGAGCAACTAGCGAGCATGCTGAAACAACACAAGAGATAAGAAGGCTCACCATTTCTGTCGATAGTGGGTTTTCCAACACCATGGATGAAAATGATGACATATGGACTCACAATGAATTTAGTTTTAAAGACAATGTAACGATAGATGGTGATTGCACTGAATCTCTAATCGGAATGTCAGCTTATTCACAAAATGCAAACCCAGGAACATCATGGAAAAGGAAAAACAGGGCAGATGATGGTGAAGATGTAATCAAAGATGGCCTTCAGACAGTTGCAGATGCTATTATAAAATCTACTTCATTGTTGGCTAAACCACTTCCCATTTCAAAAGAAGAACTTTATAATCATTTGGTAGAGTTGGGATTGGAAGGATCTAAATTATATGAAAATTATCTTTACCTTGTTCGCAGGCCTGCTGAAGTTAGGGCATTACTTGGTGCACCAATAAATATTCGGAAGAACATGTTGGAATTTATGATGTCTTCTTAATAGAAGATAGGAGTACTATGTTTTAATGACTTGGTATCAGGTCCTTTTCCCTCTGCTCAATGTGTACATTTTGTCAGATATTTTTTTATATTTTGTAGATGAATTTATCAAAAAGCCATGTAATTGAGGGAACTATGAGAAATTTACTTAATGAAAGGTGTTTCTAGTTATTTTGCTTCTCTTTTACAACAATCTAGCAATTGTATTTCCTTGGGAAATTTACTTACAACAATCGAATGTTTTATCTCTGTCATAAGTTTATAGATTGTAAAGCAGGGGCAGAAGAGATAAGTGATTGAAGCCCAACATCTGAAAGTCGAGAACAAATCAAGCATAACGTATTGAGAATAGGAAAGCTAAAAGGTGAATGACTAGCATTAGTGTCACGGGGGTGACTTAATTAGTCACTCCCGTGACTAGCCACCACGCACCGTAACTAATGCATTGTTTTAAAAAAATTCATGAAAAGTGATATACGTATGCTCTGTTTTCATTGTTATTACGTGAATTTTTTTGGAGTTTTAGAAATGAATTAAAATGAGTTTTGAGATAAGGAAAATGGTGTAAGGTGATGTCTGATATGGGAAAGAAAGATTACAATGATAGTTAAGAGAAGAAAATGAAGAAGTGCAGAAGCTACGACGAATATGCGTATATGAATATTCTGTTTTTGGAAAAGTGATAGATTTTGATTTGTTTGTGAATGAGTTGAGCTAAATGGAAGTAGAAATGAAGATAAAATAATAGACACAAGTTAGAAATGGTAGATTAAGCAAAAGAGAGGAAGGAGAGGAGAAAATTCTGCAGTTCGTGAATCTAAAGAAGAAACTAGGCAGTGCACGATCGTGCTTGACTTTGGTGATGCATCTCGCAGTGCACGATCGTGACTTTGATGATGCATCTCACAGTGCATGATCGTGCATAAGCACAATCGTTACATTGTGCTATCGACTGAGATTGCACGATTGTGCTCATGCACGATCGTGACACTGAAAGCAGGCTGATAGTTGACAGTTTCGAACATCCTTCATTCTTTTAGTTATAACTTCTTCTCCCAACCTCCAAATGACTTGAAATTTGAATCAAAAAGCTCTTCACATATTTTTCTTTATCTCCACCAAATTTTATGGCCATCTGAATTCATTAGGAAATGATTGATTGATGAGTTTAGGATGAAAATGATGAAGAGTGTTGGAGTATTGTTAAATGGAGTGTTTTCATTGAACAAACATCGGTATTTTGGCCCTATCTTGATCTGTAGACACTCAAATAAGATGATTTTTTATTTAGATTAAAATAGAGACATATGGATACAAATTTTTTTAAGAAATCAAATTTTAATTCTGCCTATAAGAATTCCAAAATCTGGCTTGAATTTGAGTACAAAGTACTGTTGTAGTTTAAGAACAGTCCGAAGTATTTTAAGTATAACTTTCAGAATATTGAATTAAATTGTATGGTTTTGGTGTCCTTAGAAACTTAAGACATAGAAGAACAATTTTCTATAAGGAAGTGTTGCCAAATTACTCCATTTTTCTCGTCAGAATGATCTTACAAAGTTGATCCAAAAGTCTGTTCTTACAAAAATCTAGAATGATCAATTAAGTCATGAAATTATATTCAAATTGTTTTATTGAGGTGCAAACTTAATTACAAATTATACTTATGTGAGTTTTGACATATGCATGATATGTGACGAGAATAATGGAAAGATACCCAGGATTGTTATTGAACA
This sequence comes from Erythroxylum pelleterianum, assembly GCA_027563865.1. Taxonomy (NCBI): domain Eukaryota; kingdom Viridiplantae; phylum Streptophyta; class Magnoliopsida; order Malpighiales; family Erythroxylaceae; genus Erythroxylum; species Erythroxylum pelleterianum. The sequence continues at coordinate 6,553,113 of JAOQMR010000009.1, read as the reverse complement.
TGCATTGTACATAATCTATATATATATGTGTATAAATGAGTACTTACATAATTGTGCAAATTTGTGATACGTGTAAATGTATATTGCAGGATATAGAGGAGTGCACGATCATGACAAAGAGATTGCGTCTCGCAGTGCACAATCGTGGCACACATGCACGATCGTCCAATTCCTAATTTGTTTTTAATTGTTTGTATATATTTATATAAAAATAAAAATAAAAATATATTTTTAAATATAAATCGCATATAACATAATAAAATAAAATAAAATAAAATATATTATATTAAATAATTAATAATAATCTTTTTCATATAATTAATAATAAATTGTATATAATCAATTATAAAATAGTAAAATCTTTATTAAAATCTTTATTACTTTAAAATAGAAAATATAAAAAAAATGAAAGTCACAATCATGACTTTTTAATTGGAAATGATTTCTGTTTTAAAATCATAGCATTAAACCTTCTGCAACAACTATTTTAATATAAGGGGTATAATAGTCATTTATTATACATTACATTTCATTCCATCCATCTTTTAGACAACATTTCACTGCATTACATCATGAATCGTTCCATCCATTCCAAACAACTTTTCACTATATTGCATTCTATTATATTATAAACCGTTCTGTTCTGTTCCGTTCCATTCTATTAATTAACATCTAACCAAACATGGCTTAAGCAAAAAGACAAATGTTATATAAATTAGAGATAGGATTAAAAAATTAAATCATTTAGTTCCGTTTTTTAATTTACTTGAATGATTTATATATATATATATATATAATTGATCAGTTTATTAATTAATAAAGGTCAGGGGTTCGATCTTTGGCTTTAGGTATAGAGCAGTCTTAAATCTTTGGGCCAACTGTCCCACCCTATGAAGTGCCTACAAACCAGCGAGGGAATTAGTCACTGTATCCGCTAGTGGATACCCTGGTCTAGACCAAAAAAGAGTAAAATTTATAAATTAATAAATTTTTATAAATCAAAATAAATCAATTAATTGTTATTTAATAATCTTTTTTAATTACTATTTAAATTCTTCAGCATATAAAAATAATATCTTTCAATTATATTTTAAATTCTTTAATTTTATTAAGTTTAATTAGTTTTATGGAAGTTTAATATTAGTTAAATTTCTTATACCATAAACTTCCTGTCTTATCAATTTAACTTTCAATTCAATTTTTAAAATATCAAATATAAGAGATTAGATAAGATACTAGGAAGTTCATTTTGAAGAATTTTAATGGATCTCATTTAAACACGAAGATTTACCATGTGCATTGTAAGAAAATGGCCCGTAGGTTTCGGAGCAACTGATAATTGATCTGCCTAGTCAGAGACAGCTTGATTCTCGAGTCTTGTCCGTCGACTAAACCCGAGAAAATCGAAAGATCCCCTCGAGGACCCGTTTCTCCACTCCATCCTCAGCAAGTATCTGGTGGATACCATCTCGTTCAAAGGTAAAACACAAAGACGGGTATGGTATCTGAGCATGAACAACCGGATGAAGCTCTACACCAGCAAAAACTTGACGCTGGTGCCCTTTTTGTTCTCAAATCCGAGGGTAAAACTACTCATGTAACCTCTTCTTTGTTACTTCCATTTATGCTTTTGGATTCATCAATCATGGACTCAGCTTTCTTCTTATGCTACTCCAGCTTCTTCTCATCTTTGATATCTCTTGTTGTACTTCATGTTCTGTTTTCTTCTTCATTTTCTGATTTCTGGATTTTTTTGGTTTACAAATTAACTCGTCTCTGATTTGAATACCCAGTTACGAGAATCCTTCCATTGTTAACTTTTTCATTTTATACGTCGCACCAAAAGAGAAAAGAAAGGGAAGAGATTGTACTTTCTTCAATTCAATTATTAGGCCAATCCAAAAGCTCTGAAATGCAAAGCAATGTGCTCGAGAGTCGAGAACGATGTTGCTCTGTTGGTCTTACTCACTAGCCTCTTTGGGATGTTGTGAATGATGCGTTTCCAAGTTGCTCTCTCATAAATACCAGTGAAGCCCTCGACCTCCGTACTTATTTGCTCACCTATCTTGGTCTTTTTCACCGGTTTGAAAGTTGAAGGTGACAAAAACATGCTTAACTCAATAATTATTACTTATTAAAAATTAATGACAATTAATTAAGTTCAAAATCAAATTGCTCTTTCAAGGCATACCAATATATATATACGTGCTCTTTATAGTCAAATCCTTGGTTTTATGCCCGGAAACGTTATCTTTTTCTATTTCTGGCATCGTTTCCTTATGATTCCTCTGTCCGTTTCATTGATTTTCCATAAGAATTATCAGCACTGGAAACTATTATGCATCCAACAAGAACAGAGATGACTATTTGCTTACGTTACAGGATCATGTACATATAAACTGACATTTATTAGGTGATATGAGTGGACAAAAAATATTGCAGGGTCATGGCTACACTGTGGATACCACTTATCAACATCAATAGTAGCCCCAGCTCTCCTGAGTCTGCCGTTCGCTTTCAAATTCCTTGGATGGGCTGCCGGAATCTCTTCCCTGGTCATCGGAGCTCTGGTCACTTTCT
>JAOQMR010000009.1:6440743-6454248 GCA_027563865.1 Erythroxylum pelleterianum | reverse complement strand
CCTCAATTTATTTCCATCATTATTAAAAATATCAAATTACAACTTATTGACCAAAGAAAAGAAATCGGGGCCCAACAATCACTTTCTAATATTATTATTATTTGATTTTCATCAAAATTATTAATCGTGAAATCATTTTGACTTAACATATTCAAATCAGTGTTTGTTTCAACAAAAACTTCCCTCTTCTTTATCATGTGGTTAGAACAACCACTGTCTACTAACCACACTCCTCCCCTGCCATCATTTACCTCAGCTGCACAAGTCTCAGCAGTTGAAACATAGTTTTTGGATTGATGACAGGCCTCCACCACAAATACATCCTCCCCAGTAATTGGTTTTTTTGATGACTTAGATGTTTGTGAAGGTCCTGATTGAGTGTTGGAATTGTGCTATAGATTGAGCTGAGGACTTGGGCAAATTTCAGAAGGTGGTTGAGTTGGAAAATGATTGACAGAACAAGTGGCTTGAGACAGTTGGTTTGGTGCTTGTTTTTTCATAGTTTGGTAATGTATCTGTTGTGGGTGGTTTGGCTAAGATATGTAGGATTGAGTTATTTGAGGTTGAGTTGCACATGGTTAAAGTTAAGGTATTAGAGGCTATGGTGAGTAATGCTGAGAGGTTTAGGAATATTTTGATAAGGTTGTGGCTGAGTTGGTAATTGGTTAGAGGTAATGTTTTGTCTTTGGAAAGGATGTATTGGTGGGCGTTTTCCATAAATTGGACTTTGTGGATTTTGTTGTTCGGTCATCCACTTCTCAAAGCACACTCTCTTTGAATGTCCCCTCTTTCTACAATGAATGCAATCAACATTTTCATTCTAGAAGCACTCCTCAGCTGCATGATTGGTTTTGTTGGACCCCGAATTTTTCGTGAAAGATTAGAACTATTGAATTCGAAATTTTGCTGATTAGTCATGAATTAAGAACAAATGAATGAAGAATTTTTAAAACAAGAAATGACAGACATAATGTGGATAGATTCATGATTTGCTATGGTGCTTTTGGTGGATAAGAGATTTTTGAAATAGAAAGAATTAAGATGAAAGTTAGAAGAAAAATGAGAGCATTATTGTGTAGTAAATTAATGAAGAATAGATACATATGTGTATGTTCTGTTATTCGTGTTCATGATTATTCATGGATCTGATTTTCATTTTGGATAATGTTGATTTAAAATGGAGTTGAGAATGAGGAGTAAATGAAGTAGAAGAGTGATCTTGGTATGAGTCGTGTAAGGAAAAATTTTGAAATAAATAGTTGATCTGGAAAATGTTCTTAGAGTATGCCTCAGTTTGTTAGCCACAACGTTTTCTCTAGTTGTCCAAATGAGATGATTCTTGATTTGGATTAAAATAGAGATATATGGCTACATTTTATATGAAGACATCGAATTTTAATTCTGTCTCTAAGAATCCCAAAATTTGTCATGAAGTTAAGAATTGGGTGTAGTGTTGGTATATGAATGGAAAATTTGTCTTCGGACTTTAAGGGAAAATTTGGGATCAATATAAATAGATTTTGACAAAGTTGTCTTGTAGAAAGTTGTAGATCTTTCTTTTTTTTTTCAAGGGTATATAGCATGAGAATTTTGGATATCGGAGTTGAAAGATACAAGCATTACAATTTATGAGGTTTCATCGTCTCAGTATGACGTCATCATAGTCTCAGTTTGACTTTTTGCGTCTCAGTTTGACCGTCTCATTTTGCTTCGTCTCAGTATGACATCATCATCATCTTAGTTTGACTTTTGCGTCTCAGTTTGACCATCTCATTTTGCTTCATCTCAGTTTGACGTCATCATCGTCTCAATTTGACTTTTTGCGTCTCAGTTTGACCGTCTCATTTTACTTCGTCTCAGTATGACGTCATCATCCTCTCAGTTTGACTTTTTGCGTCTCAGTTTGACCGTCTCATTTTGCTTCGTCTCAGTATGACGTCATCATCATCTTAGTTTGACTTTTTGCGTCTCAGTTTGACCGTCTCAGTCAGCAATTCGTCTTAGTATGACGTCAACAATTCGTCTCATGACGTCAGCATCGTCTCACTTTGGCCAGAATATATTCTAACCAAAATTTGATCCTCTAGATGACAGAATTGCTCTTTGAGGTCTTCATGAAAGTTGTAGATCTTGCATACCTCTTTCCAACAAGTTAAAGAGCACCTCAATCCGATATCTGTAGGGAAAGTTACGATAATTTTTCCAACCTTGTTTCGTCTGATGACGTTACTTCTTCTCAAAAATAATGTCATATCGTCTGATATATTTTCGACCCCTCAGATGAAATAATTTGCCTTCTACTTCTTCATAAGAGTTGTAGATCTTGAATTCTTATTTCCAGCCATATAAAGGAAATCTAAATCTGAAATCTGTAGAGAAAGTTATGACAATTTTTCCAACCCTATTTTTTCTAATGACATCACTTCGTCTCAAAACTGACATCATATCATCTGCTCTATTTTCGACCCCTCAGTTGAAAGCATTTGCCTTTGACATCTTCATGAGAGTTGTAACTCTTAAAGTCTTCTTTCGAACTATCCAAAGAACATCTCAATCAGAAATTTCTACATAAAGTTATGGCTATTTTCCCAAAATAGGTTCAGTATGATTGAGGTCAAAAACATGGTTGCTTCTTTTTACCATAACTTCTTCACTAGACCTTCAATTGACTTGATTCTTGAATCATTGGATTTGTAAGACTTTTCTCTACCTCTCCACTAAAAATCAAAGCTATCTAAAATCAAATAAGAAGGTTGAGTGAAAAGAGTGGGATGGGTACAGTGAATGTGTTCTTGAATAATATGAACTGGTGTTATCCCACTGAACATACTTCAGTGTTTTGATGACATCTTGGTCTGTAGGAATCCAAATGTGATGATTTTTAATTTTTGGTAAACTAGGGATATAGAGCTACAAAGTATCTGAAGGAAGTAAATTGTAATTCAGTTCGTAAGACTTTCAAGTTTTGGGTGGAATTTGAGCATAGTATACTGTTTGGGACAAGAGCAGTCCAAAAGTGTTGAAGCATATCTTTTGAATCACTGAACTAAATGGAATGATTTCAGTGGCAATAGAAACTTAAGACAATGGAGGATATTTTCTTGAAGAAAGTGTTATATCAGAATGTTTAAGGTTATTTTTGGCAAGACACTTAAATTTAAAAGAGCGTAAGCTTATAAGGAAGGATAAAATGGACTTTTTTGGACTCATTAAGGGCATAAATGGAAAAAAGAAGTATTGTCTGATTTATAAATAAAGGGGAGAACGAAATGGACAAGAAAAGAGAGAAATATCATGAAGAAGAAAGAGAAATACGAAGAGAAGAAGAATAAAAGAGAGAAAGAAGAGAAAACAAGCTAAGGTTTTGATTTCCTTAGCCTTCAAGAGAGATTTTGGGGCTGTTCAAGAAGAGAAAAAGGTAGAGGAAGACAAAAGCTTTCTTTTGAGCTAAGGATCCCTTCATTTGGTGAAGAATGAAGGTAAGATCATTTTGAAACTTTTGGGATTTTGAAAGGATTTTAGTTCATGGAGTTTAGAAAATGTTTAGGTTTAAGTATTTTGAAACCAATTTTAGTGATTATGCTTTGAGGGATTTTCAATTGAAAACCCTATTAAGTGGGATTTTGTTATTGTATAAAGGGATCGAGAGAGACAAGAGGAACAAGAGAAGAAGCATTTTGAGCAAGTCAAGTCTTTAAGCAAGGAAATCAAGGTGGGTACATGTTTATAATAAAATCTATAAGCCACTACTATTTTCTTTAAATGAAAGAAATTTTCTGATTTCATTTGCATTATTATTCATGAATAAATTGTGAAATTTGCTATATGTTTGTTACATGATTTGAGTGATGATTTTCAAAAAGGAAAAGACCATGAAAGTGATATTTTTGAAAAAGATGTATGGTTCTAAAAGCATGTTTTCAAAATTGGTTTTCAAGATATACGTCAAGTATATGATAAGCAAGTTTTCAAGACAACTGCCATTTTGGGCAACAAGTCAACAAGATTTTGAAATCTATGTGTTATATGGGTTTGTGGTAGTCCCTCAAGAACCGTCACGTGCACGTTGACCCAAGTATAGGCTTCTCCCTCCTGCCCGCTAGTAGCATGGAGCTCCTCCAAGGACTCCCATAAGAATTCACGACTACACAGGACCATTTCATTGGAAATGTGTAGTGCATCATGTTTTGGAATTATCCAAACCATTTGATGTGCTTATGTGATTTATGACAAGTTGATATGAGTGATGCATCCATGATTTGCATACATATGAATTTTTACATTGAATATAAGTTATAAATGTTTTGGCTGAAAGCTAAGGAACATGTGATTATGAACTCTGAGAAAGTTTTCTAAGATAAGTAAAATGTTTTCAAGGTTTTTGCTTACCTTATTATTATAAACTGTTACCCATGAGCTTTCAAGCTCACCCCTTCCTGCCCCCATCCTTAGGTGACAGCTAAGAGATCCAGTGATCAAGAGCCTAAAGGAATTGTTTATTTTGCTATTTTGTAGTTCTTGTAACTTTTGTAATTTGAGTTTTCGAACTATGTTATATTGTGGCTTGAGAGGCCATTATAGTTTTATAAACCTCTTATTTGAGGGTATGGAAATGGGAATGATGAAATTAGTTGTAAGTATTGCATTAAAGAATGATGGGAAAAAAATTTCGAGAGTCTATTGATTTCTGCAAGAAGATGACCCGATGATGGTCAAGGAGGTTCCATAGGATTAAGCTCACGTTCAAGATCCAAAGTTGGGTTCCAGAAATGGGATCCAAAGTTGGGTTCATGAGTGGTATCAGAGCAAGAAGAGATTACAAGGAACCACGCTCAAGTATGATGGTATTTTGTCAAGAGTTGGGTTCCGAAATTGAGATTCCAACAGGTTTTACCACAAAATATGCAATTTGGGAACATACCCCATCTTGTTGTTATTAAACCACCTTGCATTCGATTGGCAATGTTCCCAAGGAATTGGTTAGTGGGTTGGAAGTTTAGGTAAGACATTTGTGGAGTGTATTGTGTTTGAGGATATATATGGGGTTGTTGGTATTGCATTTGGTTTTTGTAGGGATGGTTCTGTGGATATGTTGTTATTTGAAACCAGTGTTGGTTGTTCTGTGGGAGGTTTTGTGAGAGGTGGTGAGTCTGTGATTGCATCATGCTTGGTTCAGAATGGCTTTGGCTCAAGTTTTTGTTTTGAGTTTGGAAAGGTGGATTTTCTAGAACTTTGAAACGTTATGCTTTTAGTGCATACTCCTCACCTTCTCTTCTAATCCCATGCCTCTCTTCATGCATTTCCAACCCATTAAAGACTTGCTCCAATGTAACAGAATCAGGATCATTGCTAAATTGCCACTTTACAGGAGCTATACTAGCTACAAATCTCAAAGGTAATCTGCTTAAAAATTTATCAACTAACCTCTCTAAACTCTTGTCTTACACCAAACTCTTTCAGTTGTTATTACAAGCCCATGAATCTTGTCTTTGCAACAGCTACATTCTCTTCATCCCTCATTGAAAAATTCTCAAAACTTCTCATAACAGCTTGTTTCTTCAACCTCAACGATTGAACAGATCCTATATGTTCCAACTTCAATATATCCCACAACTCCTTTGAACTCTTACACCCAGCATGTCTCAAGAATATGGTCTCACTCACCACAGATCTCAGATAAATGAGGGCTTCAAAATCTGTCTCTATCCTGACTTAGCCTCATCACTTGTTGTTCTATTAAGTCTGTTGTTCCTTCACGTTCAGCTATTCCTTCATTCACTACATCCCAGCATTCAATAATCTTGAGACAATCTTCAACTCTAAGAGCCCAAGCCTTATAGTTCTCACCAGTTAGAACTGGTATGTTTGCCTGAATGTTTTGTAAACTCATTACTGGATCGTACATGCCATGTTTTAATCTATTCTAGGTTAGATGAACCTTGCAGCTCTGATACCACTCTAAGAAGATGATGAGGTGCCTCCTTCACTTAAGCCATAGGTTGTCAAGTTTGCTGGTTGAAGCTTGCAACTTTAAAGCAAAGTGATGAATCCTACAACACCACTCAGAAATTCTAATGTTCTAAATTTTTTATTTCAAATAAACATCTCTAAATGTGTAACGCTACTTCCTCTCAAGTGTAATCAGAATATAATTTTTTGGTTTTTGATTGTAAGGTTTGGTTTGAATGTAAGGTTTGGTTTCACTCACAATGAAATTTCAGAACTAATGTCTATATATTGTGATTTTTTCCAATTGGCTTAACACTTAAACTTTTGATGGACTCCTGGAAAAACAAAGAAGGAACAAGTTTTTGGACAAAGATGAAGTTTTTCTTCGAATAATAATGACTGAAGAAGATGATGGTGAGTTTATATTTAGCTCTTACATGCTTTTTAAAACATCTAAAAATCAAAGGCCAGGAATTAAAAGCATGATTGTGATCTAAGAGATAGGAGCTAAACAAGTCTCATGTTCCCTTTGATCAGCTAAAAAAAACACATGGAAAAATAGAAACTGACATATATTAAATGCTACTGATTTTAAAGATACATGAAAACAAAATTTTGATATGCAGGACCACTTATATATGCTTATGGTACGGATTGGACAAGCTTTAACAAACATCCTCTGAATTCACTATCACCTTGATCTTGTGTTCTGACAGCTTCATCACATTCTTCATTCTAGCTTTAGAAATAATTCCCTTCAGGTTTTACACAAACACCAACAAAGTTGTTCCATTTTTCACCTCTGTAGGTTTCTTTATTTTTTTCTTCAAGCTCCCTGCCTTAATCTTCAATCTTCAGAATTTCACTTATTGAATGCATGGTCTTCTAAATTATCCTCAAGATCAATAGCTCAAGTTTCTGAGCTATCTTGGAAGCTTTAGCTTGGTCTTCACCCTTCCTCTCTTCTTTACCATAATTTCTATTGTAAGATCCTCCGCAAGCTTTAATATAGCTGGTTTCACAAAACAATTTAATTCAATAGTCAAGAGTTCCATCTACTTGATGATTTTGTCACAACAATCATAAACATACTCTCAATCCTATCACGTTGTAGTAATTAAGTAATTTAGAGACATATTATTCTTGAGTTTGTTACCAGTAACAAACTTTTAGATATAATTGTAAGTTTCTTGTATCTTTTCGTCTTTCATAGTTTTTCTAGGGACTAAAATAAATCAGTGCATATTAGCATCTTGCATTTTTCTTTTCTCAAATTTTCTACTCCTTATGCAATGGTAATTAGCACTTTGTCCTGACTTGATTTCATTTTACAGGTTCACCATGAAAGATTGTCGGTACTTTCAACAGCTTGTTGATGCAATTTCACATTGTCATAGTAAGGGCATATACCATAAAGATCTGAAGGTAAACAATTATGTTTAACTCTCAACTTACTCCCTTGTCAATTTGAAGAGACAAACCTTCCAACCTTATTCGAAAAGGTTGTTCTCTGAATAGTGTACATGTTATGTATTTGCATTATGAACTTACATTAATATCACAAGCAAACATACTTGTTCCATATTTTTAGCTTTTACATATTGTTTCTATTAGTTAATATCTCTCATTATGTAGGCTGCTTTATAAGTATTTGCAAGAGCACTCGTTCGACTTTCCTAGGTAGTGATGTTCATTCCCTCATCTACACTACATATTAAGTTTTGGGAGATTTTTATTCAAAACTTGCCAATAACTTCTGTATTATTGTATGATAAAAAAGGGTCGTAAAAGACTTTCCTCTTTACTTTATCACTTCATCAAGAAACCTTTTCTTATTTGGTTAAAATTTTAATGCTGCAAATTTTTATATTCTCACAAGTAAGTTTTGGAATTTCTAATGTTTCTTTTTGTTGCATTCTAAATAAATTGTGCAAATTATACTTGTCCATTTTGGTTTTCACCTGGGGCAAAGGCATTGATAGATAAGATACTTGACCCCAATCCTAGAACCGTGACTAATCTCATTCACTTCATCAATGTAGTTGTAGGTTTTGATTTTTGATCTTAAAGTTATTATCACTAAATACAATACTTTTTTAATCGTCTGAATCAAAAGCTCTAAACAATTGATTTTAGCCTCAATTTTCTTACTATCATGATAAGGTTTTATAGTTTTCTTGCTACCTTATGGAGTCCATATATTTATGTCTTAAAACTGCTCCTTTTATCCTTTATTGTCGTTTTCTTAACTAATCAATTAACAGTGAGAGTATCAATTGTATGATTTTCATTTTCAAAGTGAATAGAGTATTTGGAAGTTCTAAGCTTAAAGGATATAAAATTGTTGAATACTTGAAAGGCCATGCTTATCTTCTACTCGTGATATAAAAAGAAAAAATAACAATAAAACCAATTTTTTATAAAACATTTTCACTAGGTTTGTGACTTTATTCCCTCACATTCTTTAATTACTATATGAACAATTTCTTGGAAATTGGTTTTAGGATCTTGTTAGCCATATTGTTTCAACAAACCCTCATAGGATGAGTTTTTTTATTTCTTTTTGGGTATTGATATTATTTTAACTTACTGCAATTTATATAGTTGCTTTATATTATTTTTATTTTTGTTAATGCAATAGTTGACTCCTACCCAAACCTTTTAAAATGAAAAACTTTGACTTTTCAAAGTAATGAATATTTAGTCTCTTTCTTTGCTCCATCTCTGTGCTTTATATCTATAATGTATCTTTGTTTCTATTGCATTTTCATAATAAAACTGTTAACATAAACTAATCGCAAAATGTCGACATGACAAATATTTTCCAACTTTTAAAGTGAGTTCTGGTGGGAGGTTTCCGATAAAATGCTCCCTGCTGAAGAATAAATCAGTGCGCAAAAATTATGTTCACTAAAGTCTAACCATGACTTCCCTTTAATGGCTGATCTTATTTTCTAAGGTTTTAGTCCAATTCAACTCAACTCTCTCTCCTTATTCTCTATATCATTTTTTGTTAAGAAGATATTAGATGAATGTGTGATTATATATAATATGTGTTATGTAAAGGTTGCTCGAATCATTTAAAGAACATAGATGAAAATAAAGGCGGTGCTGATTTCTTGATAGTTTGTAGAGGATTAGGCAAATCAATAGTTTTGAAACAATAGTCGATTGCGAAAAATCTGTCTAGTCATCGCAATGATTTTGGAGTCATTCAATCAGGTCTGCATGTGTTTTAATTTAGGTTTCTTATACCATTAGATTTAACTTATTTAGTTTTTGGGATTTAATTTTCCAAAGGATTGTGAAAAAATTAAGCTCATTGTTATATACTATTTGATTCTTAGGCGAAATGCATAGTATGTGGAGTTCATATAATTCACTATTCTATATTGCATCTAGAAAATCGGTTAATATATCTTCTACTAGTTTAGTTAGAGCCAAGAATTTGTTGAAAGAGACTATCAATTAACCAACTGCTAGGGGAAGATCTTTGTTTGTTTGAAGGGATGCCTTTGAATGTGTAAAGAGCCTTCTTAGGGATCTAGACATAGGAAATTTTGTTACCTTATCTACGAAGTCTCATGCCACAGTATCTTGGAGTATTTTCTGAATTGTCTAAAAAAGTAATTATATCTTTTTCTCTTTGATGGAACAGGCGTGGAATTCATTATTTTATGTTTAGTCCAGATAAATGCCCGATTGTATTATTTAACATAGCCATTTTACTTGGTATAGTAATTAATTACTACTATTAAGTTTCTAGCATAGAACTTTGAGAAGAATAACGATGAAAGCTTCGCCAATCTACTGTACAAGTAGCACTACACTCTCGCAAGACACGTACCTGATATTGTCAGTTATGTTCGAGAACCTACCCCGCGAGGATGGCATGCTAGAGCAGTTAGTCAGTAAAATCTCATTAGAAATTTTTTTCTTTTTTTGATAATGCACACATATGCAAAAATCAATAATCAAATTAGGCCCATTCTTTTCTTTCGTAACATTAAAATCACATTTATTATTATTATACTTAAGATCAATCTCATTTATAAACCTTTCCACTTTGAAAAGTTATTACATACAGAAATATTCAAATACATATTGTACAATAATGGCGAAAAACTCATTTTGATACAAAAATAAGAAAAATACAAATGTAGACGCGGACTGATCCCTACCTCTATCTCTTACTTGAATGTAGTGGGTATACTCCTGTTTGCCTAACGGGGTAACTCTTTTAAGCCTTAAAAAATACTGCAAATTTTGGGTGAGTTTTTGTAAACTCAGTGGGTGACCATCCTCGATGGCTCACTCAATCACATAACACATACAGTTCATCATATTGAGTCATATACTATACATTTCATATTCATTTAAAACAATATCACATTCAGAAATCAGTCAAACTATTTAATCATACATATAAGCATATGCAGTGCTCATGAGACTCACTTTCAATTTGTTATTGCTGTGACCGAGTGCCTATAACTGTCCCGTATCTATTGTGGATATCGGGCTCATTGATAACTGTCTCGTATCCATTGGGGATACTAGGCTCATTATACATAATGAAACTGCAGCACCCCAGCCTTGCAAGACACGTGCTCGACATCCTAAGTGATGTCCGAGTGTAAATCCCATAAGGGCGACATGCTAGAACAGTCAAAACTCATTACAACTCAATACAATTTTTTTATACATGTGTGTGAAAATCAATATTCAAATTCGAGCATATACTTGTATTTCATAAAACTCGAAATCACAAATGTCATTACGCTTTGATCAATCCCTTTTACAAACCTTTCCACTTTGGAAAGTTATTACAAAACAGAAATAATCATATACACAAAAAAATTTTCGAAAGACTCCATTTGATAAATAATAAGAAAATCTAAATGCAGACGCAATCTGATCCCAACCTTTATCTCTTACTTGAATGTAGTAGGTATACTCTCGTTTATCTAACGGGATACTCTTCAAAGCTTAAAACATAATTGCAAATTTTAGGTGAGTTTTGCGAACTCAGTGAGTGACCATCTTCGATGGCTCACACAATCGCATAACACATATCACATTCAGAAATCATTCAAACAATTTAAATCATACATGCCATACGCATATGCAGTGCTCATGAGACTCGCTTTTAGATATTATTTTGTTGTGACCGAGTGCCTTTTTCACTAGCCCATATCCCTTATGGATATCGAGCTAAATTAGATAATGCCTGATATCCCTTAGTGGATACCGGGTACATTCATAACTGAGCCTGAGGCTCTTATTACATATTGAGCTTTAAGCTCTTTTTCACTAACAATTCCAGTCACAATTGCCTTTATCTTTTATGCATTCATATAATGAAATTTATCAATCACATATTTTCAGTCAGTCACATGATTTCATTTACACATTCTCATATACATTCTCATCGAACCTTAGTTCGACATTCAGAGATCACATTTAGAAGCACTTATTTTATCATGTTCACATACAAGTAGCACTTCAATATCACTTTCATGCATCACAAATCTCAGGCCTTCAATGTCTAGAATTCAACAATCAAATCACATTCATAATCATTCAATACATAATATAAACAAACAAGCAATAAAGAAAGACCATTTAGGTCTACTTATAGTACGCTCCAGATTAGCATTAGGTTCCATGACCTAGAAACGTCTAAATGCAGATGTTTATCCTACACATCATAATTATGCAATATACACATTGCACACATATTACAACTATGCACAATTATAAGAACTCATTTATGCACAAATAGTTATATGGATGATTGAAGCCAAGTTTCCTATATCATATCAACTACACAAAACACAAAATCATCCATATAACATAACTTTTTGAAGTTTACTCGAGCAAGCCCATAATCGTCTTTCTTCTCTTGATACCAACAACATTTAAACAACACTACACTAAACTGCCCCCAATAATCTACTTCAATAATTTCCTCTATTGCTCTATAGTAGGTCACATTTCCATGTGTTGGATTTTGATCTTTAGAACTTGCAAAACTTGGAGTTAATGTTGTCAAAGAGACTCCACTATTTTGACTCTTACACCTTGCATCTTATTTTTTAGTCATAAACTTGTATCCAATAATAACATAACTTGAATATTTCTTTGCCAAATTGTTAGGGCCTTTGGACAACCAATGAATATGGCTTAGGTTTATCGTTACAAGATATCACCTTATCTTGAAACCATTTAGGAAACTCATTGGAATGATTTTGTGCCCTTGCCCATCAACTTCTTTTATTGCTTGTCTCTTTCAATTTTTGATGCTCCCTAAAAAAAGACGTATGTTAATTAATATGATGGGGAAAAAAAGATCTTAATATGGATAAATAATGTATGTGTAGCTTACCTAATGTAGTTCTCAACATCTTTGTCATTTGAATTAAATAAAATGTATCAATGAGCTTGATGTAATGTGTTTAAGGCTAAACTGACAACTTTGCCTTTCCTTCGCCCTTTCCCTTTAATAGGAAGCCAAACTTTTGGAACAAAAAAAAAGGAAGAAGATATGTCAAAAAGATTTGAATTGTCATTGTGTTCCATATGCCTATTATATTTTTTTCTCACCTCATGACGCATATAAATACAACAAAAATTTGCACATTCTTCAGCTAAGTATCCTTTGGTAATAGACCCTTCTAGTTGGCTTTTATTATGAACAAATCTTTTTAACCTACCTAACTCAAAAAAGTACATAGATTGCCACTGGTGTTGGGACCCGATCTCAAAACAGGACCCCAACCGAAAAACAAAAATGAAAAAAATGCGAGGTCGGACCCGGAAGCGGGCCGAAGCGAAAACGGAAGCAAATCGAAACAAACGTTTTGAAACGAACGGAAACAAATGCCGACATCCGAAAGCGCAAAACTTAGAAAACGAAACGTTGCGTGTTGCGTTGGAAACCTTAGACTAACCATTCAGAAACCCGGTCCATTTTTTTCATTTATTCTTTATTCACTTTATTCAATCTTATACAAACCAACTTAGATCCATACAACACAATTTCCCATTTGGAAACTTAACCATTCCAATTTCACTATCTTTTGCCATAAGCTCACATCACTCTTAATCATGCATATCTCAAATCATCTTATACATACATACAAGCCCCAAAATTTCATCCATAAACCAAATTCTTATCTCATTTATAACAAAACCTATTATAATTCTTACTTTGCCATAACCCGATTTTATCAAAAATCGGGCAGCATAACGGCTATATTTTGAACAACCCAAAAATCTGCAAAGGTTCAAAATACACTTCTAAAATTCCCAACCAACTCAGAAACATCGAACCTCCCGTCCAGAATCTAAATCACAACCAAACGCAAGCCTATACCTAACACTTCAAAATTCTCAAAATCATAAACCATCAATCCCAATCATAATTTAATACCATCACATTTCATATACAATTCATAATCCATGATCAAAATCAAATCTCATTCCTAAACAAAACTCATACATCCATAATTCATAAATCAATCCGAACACGATCAAAACATATTCAATACACATTC
>JAOQMR010000009.1:6384617-6402392 GCA_027563865.1 Erythroxylum pelleterianum | reverse complement strand
TTCTTTGCGGAGTCCTGTTGGATCAAATTAGCGATGGCGCTAAACTGGTTGGCGTTGGAATTCCTTTCTTCCTTCATTAGTGTCATCATGCTGTGCAGAAGCTGATGCGTGTCCTCTTTTTGTGGTGGTTGCACCGTCAACGCTTGCTGATCCGGGAACTGGTTGGTAGATGGTCCAGCTCCACTCCCTTGTTGAAAGCGGTTCCCTTGTTGCTGGTTGGGTGCTCTTCCCTCGTTGTTTCTCCAACTGAAATTTGGATGGGATCTCCATCCCTCATTGTATGTGTTGGAGTACGGGTCCCACTTAGGATTTTGTCTGCCCGGGTAAACTGCAGACACTTCCTCATATCTCCCGGGGCAAATACTGGAAATGTGCATCACCGATCCGCAAGTCTCGCAGCTAGGTGCGGTCAGATCAGTAGAAGATGAAGGGCGATGCACATTCAAATTCTTAAGCTCAGCTGTAATCGAGGAAAACTGTGAAGTTATCCTATGCTCCAGGGAATCCACCTTCGATTCTAGGCTTTCTATTCTCTTAGTTTGGGCCGTCATGGCTCCTACTTCGTGCACGCTCCTAGAATCTCGAACACTATACTGTTGATGATTTAGGGCCATCCTCTTGATCAAGGCCCAAGCTTCTGTAGCAGTGAGGTCGATCAACGATCCTCCCGAAGCAGCATCCAACATACCTTTTTCTTGGTTCTTCACCCCATCATAGAAATATTGAACCAACTGTTCATCAGGAATTTGATGATGGGGGCACCTCGATAACAGATCTTGAAATTTGTTCCAAAAATCATACAAGGACTTGTCATAATCTTGCTTGGCAGAATAAATCTCTTTCCTCATCGACGACGTCCTCGAGGCTTTCCAGAAAAGCTTTTCTCAAATTGGCCCAACTATGGTAGGCATTCGCAACATGCCTTGGGAGGCTCATGTGCCACTCCCGGGCCTTTCCTTCCAATGATAAGTGAAACACCTTCCACAGCACGTGATCCAAGGGCGCTCCTACAGGTTTCATGCTTTGACAAATCATTGTCAGCGCTTGTAAATGCATGTAGGGATCTTCTCCCGCCAAACCGTGAAAATTGGGGAGAGAATTGATCAATAGCCCTTTAACTTCGAAAATCACGTCGAAGTTTGGGCAGGCAGCTGTGAAAGGGTCATAATTTACGTCCGAAGTCGTAGCTTCCCTAATCGTTCTACGCCTATTATTCCCTATGTTCTCACCCACTCTTTCCTGGTCACCGTTTGGTCCGTGATCTCCATTTCTTGGTTGGTGACCGAGAAATTCATGATGCTCAGCCATTTCAGACTCTATTTGTTCTAGTGTGCTAAGTCTTTCTTGTTCTCTTGTCTTTTCTAAGTTGCCTAAAGTGACGTTCTATTTCAGGTTAAAATTGAACCAATCTAAGTCTACGGGGCATGCACAAGAGAAATTTACCAAATTTACCAAACTGTAATTGGTTATGTATAGTTTCAATTCTTGTGTTATACTTTGATTTTTCATGTATCCGATTTATATGTCTCAAGACTAATTGGGTTAGGATTGTCTTTTGATTTGGGCTCAGTATGAGATTTGGTTTTGGGCCATCTCTGGTTATGTACATAAAGCTTTATTTTCTTGATTTATAAATTACTGATTTATCAAGAAAAAAATCATTTGCGTACAAGTTCATAGATTTAATCAAATTTACAGTTTGAATGCATTAGCTATTTAAACAAATTTATAAACAAGGCAACTGAAAGAAATATGAAAAATCATCTACATGTTAATTATAATTAACCTTAATTAGGATGAACGAGTACACTTAGTATTAAAAATTTTTATCTTTTAAACATTATTATTTTTAAAAATATTATCACATACAAAAATTCATTAAAATTTCCCCAAGGAATTATCATGCAATATGAAAAATTTTTTACAACAAAATATAAAATTCGTCGACAAATGTTCAACTTTTTGCTACAATTTGCTAATCATTGGTAAATGCTAACATATTACGGACGAAATTGCAAAATACGTCGTAAAAAGTGGAACATTAAATATATACATTGAGCTTAACTTATGCCAACGATTTACAACTGAAAAAAACATCGCTAAAAGTAGAACATTTTACGACGATTACTGTTAATTGTCGTAAAACGAATTCATTAACCTTAACTTTTATCGATGATTTACTTAATCATCCCTAAATGATATCACATTGGTGACGATAATGCAATGATGTCGCAAAAAGCTATACATTTGTCGAAGAAACGTTTAAATTGTCACAAAAAGTACATCCTTTTGCGATGATTCTTCTTAGTTGCAAAATAGTCATTTAGCGGCTATTACGTAAATCGTCGCTAAATGTTAGACTTTTAGCAACGATTTTTGTTGTAGTGACGAATTAGAAATCGTCACTAAAGATAACATAGTCCCTTCTGTTGTAGTGTTGGAAACTATAAATCACATTGTAAGAGGGGTACATGAATCTAGTTCAAAACTTTCAATGAATACGGAGAACTACCATCTATTGAGTTAAAAACTATACTAGAATTTGAGGTTGAGCCCCTAACAAATAGAAAGTGTAAAGTTCATACTTCTAGTATAAAGCGTGATCATTGCTCTTTCATGAGCAAGGAAAATATACAAAAATATGTAAATTATGGCTAAAACATATTAAGGCATGTTGTATATATATAAATGATTAATGTGTCAATCCCTCGTTTTCCTTGTCAGTAGCTTGAGAAGGCATATAAGGGTTTCATTTAACTAAACAGCTCTCACCTTTAGTATGATTTTGTATGAGAATTAAGTGGCTTTTTTGGAATTTATGTAATTAGTGCTGAACTTTGCAAACCAAATCTTAAACATGGCAACGATATTATATATTTATAGACCAGAAAGGATGAAGGATCCAACAACAAGCCATCCTCACAACAGCAAGATTATTGTGATACCATATCACCTCATCCCAAGACATATTATCTTGGTTAGACTATAGCAGCAGACTTCTGTACTATTCACTGCAACTATTAAGGTTACAGTTTGCACGATAGGTTTAACAAACAAACATAAAATGAGGAATATGTAATATCACCTGAAAACATATTAAAACATAAGCACACTCGTGTAACCTAATACCCAGTAACCATGTAGTCATGTACCAGAAGTTTAACTCACTTTTTAGTTGCGCCTAATATGAGAAGCATCTCTCTCCACTAAACTATGGAATTTTTGCATTCTAATGGACTTTGGCTTACATGCAGGCTCCAGACAAGCTGTAGTCTCCTGCCTCTAGAGGTACGATTGCCATATTATCTTCAGGTATTAGGGAAAGATACCCAGAATGCATCAGTTCAGTAACTGAGGGTTCCAATTTCTAGAAATAGAAAAAAAAGTAAAACACTTAATGTAAGGAAAATTCTCATAAGCATAAAGAAGGAAGTATCTATGTCAACAATTGATACCCTACATGTAGACTAACTTCAGGAAATAATCAACGAATATTGTATCTAAGACGATCTTTTTAGAATCAAGGTTACATACCAGAAGACCTTTGGAGACGAAATGTGGTCAAAGAATGAGATAAATGAATATGGGCCTTGGAAGCTGGAAAAATCACAGAATAAGAGGACAAAGGGAGGCATTCATTTTTATCACATAAATGTACAGTTCAA
This sequence comes from Erythroxylum pelleterianum, assembly GCA_027563865.1. Lineage (NCBI taxonomy): Eukaryota > Viridiplantae > Streptophyta > Magnoliopsida > Malpighiales > Erythroxylaceae > Erythroxylum > Erythroxylum pelleterianum. The sequence continues at coordinate 6,398,727 of JAOQMR010000009.1, read as the reverse complement.
ACATAAAAAGGTTAAGAAAATAGAAAGATTTACTACTAATGACGAAACCTGTAATTTGAAGTATAGCCCTTAGTTTCTGCAGATGTCACTGAAGTTGAAATCTTTAGTTTCTGCATCTTCCCTCCAAATCAAATGGTATAACCAATTCGCTAGATTAACCCTAAGGTCACTTTGTCAAGGCCGCTGGGGTAGTGGACAAACGTTCAAGTCTGGCTCTAGGGAAGCAGTAATAAGAGTCACTTGCATCTGGAAAGTTAGAAATCACACCCCAGAAACCCTAATAATCTACATAAGTGACTCTTCATCCAGTGTACTCCATGAAGATGACGCATTGCCTAGGCTATCAATATAATCCAAGTGATTAAGAAGAGGTTATAACAATTTATGTTGCTCCAGTTGTACGCAACCTAAAGAATGTGATTAAAATTCAAAGGAAACACTATCAAAATAAAAGACAGAATAAGCTTACCAAGATAGGGAAATGGCAAGTATACAATGATCAAGCAAAGAAGTAGGAAGAAGCATAAGCAGAATTTGGAAGATAATTGCCTTGAAATAAACAAAAATCATAGTAGAAACTATCTTTCAAGAATCAAAGCATTGCCAATTTTCACAAGTCAGAATACATTTTTCAACCGAGTAAGATGAGCACCTATAGCATATCTCCAGTAACCATTTTCAGATGTCATACCAAAGTTCCACATTCTTAAAGGGTTTAAGATTCAGCCCTTCGTCATCCTAATTGACCGTCAACCAAAAATCCATGTTAAACAACGTTATTCATCTATGTCAAACACTGGGATTTTCTGTGTGGATATGAGCCATAGTTTGCATGCACAGAACTCTCCAAATTCTAGGTTAATTTGACAAGACCTTATTTCCAATGCCTTCCTTTAATTAGAATCTACAAAAGGAGGGTGAACTTATTGTCGAAAGATCATTTCTAGGTCACATTAACATCATTTTTTTCCCCTGCAAGTGAATGTTAGTCATTAATCTCAAGGTTTTATCAAAACAATATGTTTGGAACAAGGCACTCACATTAGGAAAGGAAGGATGAACTCGGTGCCACTAGATCCATAACCACTGGTAGAAACCTCAATTCAATAGTTAAAACTAGTGCAGTATCACTTTCACCCATAACTATCCTTTGCATTCCATCATTTCCCTATGACTTTATCCTATAATTGCAACGGTTCAGAAGTGGCTAAAATATTTATGCAACATAGAGAAATGAGGACAGTTACACACACGAATGAGAGGTACACTAACCCATACTGTCTCAGAAAAACTTGTTACTCCAACAAACTTTTTTCTACCTGCGGCAAACAAATAGTTAATCGTTATGTTTGACTACCATGGAACCAACTACATGATGTCTTATCTTGAGTAGTCAGAGTCATAGAGACACAGATTTCACATACACTTGGGGGTACATTCACCTACTTGCTGGTGTGCGAGTAAAGATAGTAAATAAAGAAGGATCCCACTTTGAGTATACTGCATGACAACGAGAAAGAGCACGCATGTACACAGCCATGCCCCTTGCAAGAATGCTAACATGCGTGCTCTCTCTCGTCGTCAAACAAGTACATGTCAATGCTAGAAAGACATCTGCAAACGTGAGATTCACAAGAAATAGTAAGAAACCCTGGTCTCTGTGTTTGAACTTCAAAGCATTCTCTTACCTTGCTTTGCTTACCATGAAAGACACTCAAATTGCATGTTAGTAGTTGCAAAATCTCAAGAGCTTTTCCATTTTGATTTCCAAGAACAAGAAGCTTTGCTTTTACTTTGACTCACTTGCGGGAGATAATCTTTGAACGCTGCCTGAAACAGCATTTATGACAAATTTATAAAACTCAGGCCACCTAAAGCTCTCTCATAAGTACATAAAACTATAAATTATATGCAACACTTTAAGACAATTAAACTATGATTGTAATTATTTATTTTCCAGGACAGTAAGTAGGGCACCAACTTCTTCCATGCTTCTAACTGTATTTTAAAGATAATCAAGTAACCAAAAAAATAAATTAATGAGCAACAAAAAACTAGTTCTAATGAGCAATGAACAAGCCAAACATCAATATATTAGGTGACATTGAAAATAACTATAAAATAGCTACACCCTTTTCACGTCAAATGCTAAAATAGAATGTGTTGGCATCCGCCGAATCATATGAAGAAGCAAGGATCTAATACAAAAGTTGACCCATCTACTCGAAACCTTTAATATACAAGCTTGCACTGGAAACAGTATCTTCGTATCTAGAAAGAATAAGCAAAGCACAAAACTAGCCATTTTCACATGAAATTAGATATTGTTTGACCACATCGGGGAAACTAACAGTTGCTATTTCCAAACTCCGAAGCCAGAGAGGGAAGCACCACAATACCAACAGGGTAAACATTAGGGGACTTGGAAAAGCACAGACACCATTCTACCTATCTTACTGCGTGAGAGGGCGAGAGAGATCAATCATTAAACAAGTGTGATGGATTGCCAAAAGGAATCTGAATAATTGCGGATACATTGAGATAAGAACACATGAAATTGAGAGACAAACTTCATTTTTAACATAAGAACAAAAGAGCAGATGTCCAAGTTTTGGCAGACATTAGATAATCCCCCAAAACAACTTATACTTTACAGCCATTAAAACCTAAAGTAACAACCCTTGTGATTGGCTAAGCAATTAATCAAAACAAGGGAAAAGAGAAAGAAATATAAACTATGAGCAAAACAAGGATGTCCAGCAAACTCAAAGATACCTAGAATATTTTAACATTTCAAACCCAATCTCACAAAACAAACAAAAGCTAAACCCTACCGACTGCATTTAGTAAGTTTTTTTACCATGAAACCATGTCGTACAGTTCCTTCAACATGCCCAATCTTCAAGTTTTAACAGACAAACGGAAGAACATCTAAAAAAAGAAACTTCATGTTTCCTAATTTCAACAAGAAACCATCTTAAAAAAGAGATCGAAACCCATTACGAGCCAGGGAATCACAGTGATCAATGATGGCAAAGGACCAAAGAGTACAAGTAAAGATAGGATAGAATCTGGGAAAGGAAGCAAGCAAAAAGTTGAAACAATTCATACTTGAAAAAGGGCAAAGGACGCATTGAGATTAGAGCTTGACGTGTCGATAGAGTAATTTCGACTGTTTATTTCAGTGTACAAGTGAACAAAACAAAGCGAAAGCAGATTAGCGATGAAATTAGCGAGACATTTTTAATACAACGGCCACTTCATCGCTTCATCGGATAACAATCAACAACTCCAATCCATTCCACTTGGTGGGCCCTCGTCCATCCCACCTGGAATTCACAGTACTAGTGCTCAAATGCAACGAGGAGAGAGATCTCTGACAGGTATCCCCCCCCCCCCCCCACGTAGACAGACATAGTCAAACGTCACTTGTCCTACAGTACCTTCACAGGGACCCACAAAAAATTTTGGTCGCCATAGAAGGTTAATGTTGACGTATATGCGTGCCAGAAGGCAGAGAACTGACACGTCGTCGTTGTACAGGGATGAACGTAGGTCTTCCTCAACAGTACAGTAGCGACTAGCGGGCCATGACAGCGGAGCCAGCCATTAACGATTACGAGTGGTAAAAATGCGTTCGACATTGAATAGGAACAATTAGGGTTTAGCCCAATAATAATTAGTATGGTATTTAGATGCAATTAGCAGACAGAATCATTGTCCAAGTACTTATTTGCGCTATTTGATGAATAAAAAAAATATATTACCAAGTACTCATAGATAAGAGAGCAGGGAAAGCATTCAAAACTATGCAATGAGAAGTGACAGTTAGGGAAGCATCCAGATAAACAAGATGAGGAGCCAAGAATGAAAGGTGTCAAACCTTTTGTACTCATTCTTCTTCAATAACGGATAAAGTAAGTAAAATTACAAATATATCCCGTACAAGACTTAACTCTTGTCCCATGTTATAAGTTGTAGTATGGAAAACATAAATCTTTACGATATTAACACACAAAAAAGTCCAACATTATTGATCATTAAGGTCTTGCTTGGTTCGAGAGTTAATAATGGAATAGAATGGAGCGTAACACACTTTTATCATTTGTTTAAAGGTTTCATAATGGAAAGTAATGAAATGAGATGGAAGCAGAGAGTTTTATGTTACGTTTCATTCTATCTTAAACAGTGAAAATAAAAAACCTCCGATCCGGAGAGTTTAAAATGAAACGTAAACTAATAAATACATACTACCTAATATACCCTCAATAATTCTTCTTAATATCAACTCTAACCAAATAATAATATTAATATATTAAATAAAATATAGTAATATTTAATATAATAAATTTTATTAAATAATTAATAATAATAATTTTATATTATTAATAGTAAATTATAAATATTTAATAATAAAATAAAAAATTATTTATTTATTTTATTTATGTAGAAATATATAAAAATAATTAAATGTAATTTTTATATAAATAATTAAAAATAATTTTTATATATTTTCTATTTTTCATTAATAAAAATATATTAAAAAATTATTCTTGTTTGTATATATTAATATTTAATATAATAAATTTTATTAAATAATTAATAATAATATTTTTATTATAATAACAAATTATATATTTAATAATAAAATATAAGCTTTTATAATTAAAATTTATTTATTTATTTTGTTTATATAGAAATATATAAAAACAATTAAATAATAATTTTTATATATTTTCTATTTTTCATTAATTAAAAATATATTAAAAAATTATTCTTGTGTGTATATATTAATACTTAATAAAATAAATTTTATTAAATAATTAATAATAATATTTATATTATTAATAATAAATTATATATATTTAATAACAAAATATAAAATTTTTTATTTAAATTTTTTTTTTATTTTATTTATATAGAAATAATAATTTTTATATATTTTCTATTTTTCATCAATAAAAAATATATTAAAAAATTATTCTTGATTGTATATATTTATATATAAATAAAAATATTAACAAATTATGTTTAAAAATAAATAAAAATTTAATATAATAAAATTTATTAAATAATGAATAATAAATTGTATATAATTAAAAAATAAATAAAATTTTTATTAATGAAAAATAGAAAATATATTTAAAAATTATTCTTTAATTGTTTGTATATATTTCCATATAAATTAAAATTAAAATAAATTATTTTTATATATAAATCATATAGAATAGAATAAAATGTATTAAATAATTAATAATAATAATTTTATATAATTAATAATAAATTTTATACAATTAATAATAAATTTAATAAAAATTTTATTAATGAAAATAGAAAATATGTAAAAAAAATATTATTTAATTGTTTGTATATATTTTTGTATAAATAAATTATTTTTAAATATAAATCACATAAAATAAAATAAAATTTATTAAATAATTAATGCTAATATTTTTATATAATTAATAATAAAATAATAATCCTCTTGTAATAACCATTTTAATATAAGGGGTATAAAAGTCATTTATTATACATTACATTCCATTACATCTATCTTCTAAACAATATTTAACTAAATTACATTATGAACTCTTCCATCTTTCTCAAACATTTTTTTACTATATTACATTCCATTCCTTTATATGTCGTTCTATTCTCTTCCATTCCCTTCTATTAATTAATATCCAACCAAACAGGTCCTTAAGAAACCGAGGCCACTTACAAATACGAAGGGAATGCACTAAATCTATATGGAAACGACTATTTCTTATATATTTGGTCATCTACTTTTCTAGATTAACATGCAAATCTACTGTAACTTAATTCGACTATCAAAGAACTCTCATTCTTGTACTGAACTAAGTAGTAATGCAAAAACAACTATTACAATAAAGGATGACTTTAGTGGATTACCATTAAAGCAATTTGATGATTGACAGAACAACCCCAGTTTCATTCACCCGATCTAGGTTAGAAGTTAAACTCACCAAACATGACCATAAAAAGACGATTGTTTTACCCATTATGATATTATCTTTGGTCAGATACGCACATGAATCACGTTTGGTGCTTGCATGTACATACTGATTTATAGTAGTTTTAAAGAAATCACTCTTCATTCACTATCCTCCCTCATATATGCCACAGGGCTTTATATACCAATATATGTCACACCTAATTTAAAACATCTCCATGCTAATTATTATCCTTTTTTGTTTTGTGTCAGAAATGACAAAATATGAGATCCCTTCTGTAGAAATTCAAAACTTTTGGATAATGATTCTGGTTGTGGAGTACTACGTTGCCAATGCACAATATGGTCTTAGTAGACAAGCAAATCTTGAAGGATCATATGATTAAGTTTAGTCAACCATTCATATATAATTATGCAAAAGTTCAACCTGCTATTCTATGACAATTTCAGGAAAACGGGGAAAAAAGCCGAGATTTTGAGATTAAATTTCTACTATGATGTTAAAGCCCCAGTTGAAAGCTCAAACCCTTCAACCTGAAACCTGCAACCCTCCCTCAGACTCCTCCCTGGAAACTGTTCTGTTGTTCACCTTGACATGCTTCATGCTATTGAAGCACAAAAAGATGCTAATTTTTTACGCTAGTAACTAGTGAGCTACAAGGTATTCTAAAGACTTTTAACTAATTTAGTATGAAAGATTAGTAAACATGTAAAACAAAGACATGGAACATACCTGATCATCTTCCCTATCACGAGTTTATGTATTGCAGCAGCGCCAAAAATGTTCTTGGGTAATGAAACCATTTCTTAAAGTCCATAAACTATTATGTTTTAGAAGGAATAAAGTCAAAATATAAGTTCAATGTCTTATACAGGTTATAGGCACTTGCTTTTAACTAGCCCTTGAGCATAATTTACGAGGGTGAGATCATGCTAAAGAACGCAAACAGTAATTTCTCTTATCACCAACCAACTAAATCAGAATCTGGAAACAACTGTCAAAAGGGAATTCAAACAGATGAAATACATAAACAAATGAGTTTGAGAATGTTTAGATTTAGTTACCACGAAGAAGGATGTGCAATGTGCATGATAGAATTTCGATAGCAAAACACGATGAGGTGCAGAAAATATTTTAATTCTTCGTCTTTAAATTCCCAACTTTTCATTGTTCTAAGCATTGAACAAGAGAAAATAAAAAGGCAGAAGAGTTCATTTTCGACAGGATATACACAACATGACTCTTTACAGTGCAACAACTTCGAAAATGAACTGTCCATCATCTTCATTGAAAATTAACAAGAGGCAAGTATCTTAATCGCAGAAACGCAGATAAACCACAAAATAAACACTAATTATCATTCTATATTCTATACTCCTGCTACTGAAATTAACAATTTGGCCTAAATGAAAAACTTCCCTTAAGATTCTTGAAAATGAATTGACTCTACTAGTCATCTAACTGACAAGGAACTTAGAAAATGCATAATTCTCAGAAAGTATGACAAAGATTATCATAAATAACATCATTGCATGCAAACAAATTATCAAATGTAAGAGGGCCAACTTGAATTAGACAATTGATCATAGGAAAGCAATGGGACACATACTGTCAGGTCTATACGAGCACCTATTTATCATATTAAAGCAGAACTACCGGGAAAGATCCTAAATTTCCAGGTCGGAAAGATGAGGACGTCAAGAATAACACTCAATCATCACTCTTAAGGTCTGTAAAACGGCCTTCACGTCCTTATGCAACGAAAAGCAAAGGCTTTTGACTACACAAGCTGAAATGCTCCAAACAAAAAGTGGGAGGGTAGGATATGCAGCCATAAAATGAGGTTTTACATTTTTTTATTTTCCGCAAACCTCCTATCTACAGATGTGCCAAAGAGATCTAGATTCTGAAGTGGTTTCTTCTTGTAGGTTCCAAGAAATACAAGAAACCCTATACCTAGTTTAACAAGGTTAGCAACATAAGTTCCGAGAAGTTGAGAACACTGACAAACTTAACATGCTGAAAACTAGGAGTGGAAACATTCTAAACGCAGAAGCATGCGAATCAAATCATAGATAAAAATCCACAAAACAAATCAGAAAATGTAACAAACACTCGTTACAAAACTAGAACCCAGCAATATAAACAACAAAAAGCAAAAGTAATAAAAGCCATCAAGGAACTGTACCAAAGATGTAAAAAAAACTAGCATATCTCCATAAGAAAGAAGCCTGTGAAGAAGAAAAGAGCATGGCCACACCAAAGAAACTGGAAGGGTTAAAATGCCGGGAAAGGATGCACAAGGAAGAGGAAAGGACGGGACAGGCAAAAGGTTTTACCAGAAAAGGAAAGGAGATAAGGAAACAGGTAAGCAGAAATAATTATCAAGAGAGCCTCGGAAGTCCATAATCTTTTGTCTTTGTGGACCCACCGCTTCAACTTGAAACCTTGATTGGTGCGTCGCTGCCCACGTATACGCGTATTATTTACTGCAGACAAGGACACGGTCCACTTGGGGATGGGACCTCTTTTGGGTCTGGTCTGGACATTGGTTTCGTAATGAAAAATGCTTTTCAAAACAAAATTATTAAAGACCCTATCCCCATCCTTTTCTCCTTTTTCAAAAGATATCAACATCCCTTTTTTTATATTCTATATTTTATAAATTTTAATAAATTTTATAAAAAAATAAATTTTATTATTTTTATTTATATTCTATATTTTATAAATAATTAATTTTTACTATTAATAAATGAAATCATCAATTTTTCATATTTACATCATATTACTTATAAAAAATTATTTAATATGTAGTATTAATTTATTTCATTCATAACAAACAATTTATTAAGAATTAATAATATATTAATCAGATTTACATGAAAATTAATAAATTTTTTTTGAAAAGACTTAATTTACTCTAATATTAAATTGATTAAATTTAATAAAATATATTATTATATATTAAAAATCTGTATATATTATTTGATATAAATCGATATTATAAATAAAAATTAAATGATTTTATTTATTAAAATTAAAAATAATCAAACTAATTACAATTATTTATAAAAATATGTATTATAAATAAAAGTAAGAAATTGGTCACTTTATTAATTATTGTTATCACATAATAAAGAAATATTTAATGACGGGGAGGAAATGTTCTCTAGATCACAGGCGATGTGATGGGAAGTAGCTAACGGTGGCATCATTAATTGATAAGTAGGCGGCAATTAGGGTTTACAAGGAGAAAACCATAACTGTAACCTAACGTTGGAATAAGGATTCTATAACAATTGGGTCAATATAATCCAAAATCAAGATAAGGATTGTTCGGTTCTTGATTATAATACTGAAAATTCTAGAATTAGAAGATGGAGTGTTTGTCTCTTGAAATAATGTATCTCAAGGTAGGATTTGGGCTTCTAATAATTAGTTAAAATCGTCTAATATAAGAAAATTATTTTCTTGGTTTAATTAGAAAATATTTTCATAATTAAAGTTACTTATTTCAGTTCGATTAAAATAAATTAAGTTTATTATTTTTCTAGAGATATATTATTCTATATTATTTACAAACTATTTCACTATTTTAATTTAAATAATAATTTTCTTCATTTATTGAAAACATTTTTCTTCATTAAATATAAATATATTTACGTTTATTGATTAAGAAAATTGAGTTTTAATATTTAGAAATATTTTTATTATTTATTAATGAATAATTTTATAATTAATTAAAATTTTTTCTAAATAAGCAACACAAAGAAATTTCTTAATTAAATTTAAAATATTTTTTTAAATTTTTAAAGTACTTTTCTTTGATAATATAAACAAGTTTTATAATTGAAGAAAATTTATTTCCAATTAGATTACAAAATAATTTTAATTAGATTAAAATGTATCAATTATTGAATGTTTAAAAAAGTGTTTTTTTAAATTATAATAAGTAAAGAATATTAATTTATTAAAAATTATTTTAAATTAATTTTTTTAAAGCAATCGTAAGAGTTAGAATTCATTTCTAATTGAATTTAGATATTATTTTTTAACTTTATTAAAATTATATTTCGAATAAGAATTTAATTTACAAAAGAATCAATGGTTTAATTTAATTAATTTTCCAAAGAGGGGAATGTTATATTAGTAACTAAAATCAAATAACGCTTAATATTTTTTGCATATAATTCAACTATATTAGCATAATAAATTATATGTTTGTGGGTTGGTGTGTGTGTGTTTGTGTAACAAATTTTACATGCAATACAGAAAACAAAAAGACTTAAGACTGGTCGGTAGGATGATCAGCTTCAGACGGCCCTGCTCCCAATAGGCCTATTCCGGATGTGCCCGCCCAAATGTACCATCGCTGCTCATCGCTTCATCCTCGTCAGAGGGCAATGGGAAGTGTAAGTGCACATAGATCAAAGCATCCATGCGTCGGCGATAACGCCGTTCCCAATCATACATAACCCGGAGTTGGTAGAACTCAGCAAAAAGTCTGCCAATTTTGCCCATAAGGGTCGCTAAAGTGATAAGCATTAGGATTTACTAGGCTAGATGGCCTTCCTTGGCTGGTGCCCCGACTGCTAGGGCTGCACCAACATCAGACACGGGGAAGGGAGGGGGTGGTGGGTGAAGGGAAGCGTTAAAATAGCTATCGTTATCGAACTCAGGGACGTTGTGGGCGTGAAAAATGTAGGATATGAGGTGAGGGAAGACTATGGCGATGGTGAATTTAGGGGTAGTGATGGAGTCATGTAGGGCGGATGGGATAGCATCAATTATGTTGACCGGGCAGCCGGTCATCAGGAGGTAAATGTATAGGGCTTGGCGTTTGGTGACGTAAGTGAGGTGGAGGGTGGGAAGGATGTTGTTGCAGACCAAGTGCAACGAAGGACGAGCCTTGAGTCGCAACTCAGAGCGTTTAAGGTAATGCTCGACGTTGCGTGGTCGATGCCAATTAGCGCCCTTTTGACAGAGGGAGCGGGCAACATCCGCCATGGGGTAGTTATGAATTAATTGGTCGTAGTGACAGTGGCGACAGGGGGGAAGATCGTAATGGCGGCAGATGTTGGCAGTAGTAAGGGCATGGGGTTCCCTAATAGCCCAGAAGTCAATGTGAGTTTGATTGTGGAATCAGACATAGGTGTAAAAATGACGAGCAAACTTGTCATTTCCTAGGGTACGCGGCTGAACTAGACCAATTAATTGTGAGGCACGAAGTTGTTGGACAAAGGGGCTGTTTGGCGAGGTAAGAGGAAAAGGACGCTCTTTAATTATAGGTCTAGTATCAATTTTTTCAAAGAGTTCCTCAAAGGTATAGTTTTCAGCAGGTGAATCAAACTCATGGGGAATTTCAGGGTTCTTAGTTCAAGGCATTTTCCTGCAAAGAGAAGACACAGATAAACAAACTAAATAAACAAAAAGAGTTAATAGAATAAGAAAGTTAACATAGTTTGCTGCGGCAACCATTCCTTCGCCGCAGCGAAAACATTCCTTCGTTGTGACGAAATCATTGCTTCGCCACGGCACAAACATTCCTTCGCCGCGACGAAATCATTGCTTTACCGCAGTGAACTCAGTCGTTTGTGCCGCCGTGAAATGTATTCTTGGGTGCCGCAGTAAAATCAGCTGCGGCGAAATCTCTCCGTTGTGCTGCGGTGAAATAAATCCGCAGTGCCGCGGCGAAACCCTAGAAGTATGAAATAAAGAAACATGGAATCAAAAGAGAAGAGAAAAGACTTACTAAGAGGAGGAAGAAAGCTGCAGCGAAATTGAGTGGGAGACTAAAGAAGAGAGGTGATTGCAGCTCATCGTTCGATCCTAAAATCGATCCTTGGAAACCGGTCAAAAATAATTTATACCAAGGATTGCAGTATAGGATGCAACTTCGGATCGTCTCTCTTGATCGGAACCTAATGAAATGGACCTAAGCTAGCATATATGTCATTCAATGCAAGTGAAATTAGCAAGGAAAGGGGGTTTTGATTTTTTTCTTAAATACTAAAGAACTAAAATGCAATGCAAAAAGCATGTAAAAAGTATTTTTGGGTTTTTGGAAATAGAAAATGAAAAGATTAAAACTAGCGATAAAATCCTCTTGAAAATGAGCTTTGGCTATCACAGTTCAAAACTAAGTGTGAATGGTAAACCTTAAAGGGCTCTCTTTAAGTCCAGGGTTTTGATTAATGAACTCCTGTCACTCCCGACTCCATTTCTCTAGACCCCATTGAGTGCTCTTGAGCCTCAGAACATTAAAGGACTCTTTAAGTCCGGGATCTTGATCAAGGAACCCCATTGCTCAAGATCCCATTAAGCGCATCTTAGTGTGTGTGTGGATTAGAAATCACTAAGTTTCCGAAAGAGCAACCTTAAGGGACCCCTTAAGTCCAAGGATTTAACTAAACAACCATTTAATTAAAACCTCATTAAAAACCTTAGTGTACGGAATGGACATATTTATGCAATTGGTCATCGGAGCAAACTTAATCATTCATATCAAACACAACCATGCAGATAATCAGCATTAACGCAATCACCAAAAGATATATATGAGACCTCATATATTAAAGCATGAAGTTCTACATAAACAAATCCATAACACATTACATTGTTCAACACCCATTTAAACCATAATCAGGCAAATCTAACTACAAAGCAATAAACCCCAAACCCGGCTGTTCATAACAATGTAGTTAAATGTGACAATGAAAAATACTAATCCAAACAAAACAATAAATGTCCCAACATTTGATTGAGCTATAATCAAATAGCTTCACTACAAGTTACAAACCCTAGACTTAGGCATATTCATAAATCATAGCAAAACTACAGATTAAGCTACTCCCCTTTTTAAGCTCGGTAAACTCCAGCCGTCTCTGCATCTTCAACAGGAAAGGAACGCCTACCCACGCATTGCAACTGGAAACTTCACAACTCGTGGCGAATCCAAGCTACCCATGCGGAAGTCGGCGGTGGAAATGAAGATAAAACCTGTACAGAAATTATCCCCAGGGAACCCCAAAGGGAACCCTGGGTGGCGTCGTGAGTGCTCTCTCTTCGCTACTCTCTGTTCTCTCTCCCTGGCTGCCGAATATCTGTAACATCCCGGTACCATCGGGAAGGGTAAAATGGAAACTTTGAGTAATCAGCGAGGGGTTAGCAATGTTATTCTTTATTTATGCATAACGTGGCATATTTGTATTGAAAAAAATGACATATTGCACATGAACTTATTTGTACATGCATACATTGACATTCCCGGTCGAACTGGTTATACCTGTACTGTAATTGGTTGAGAATTGTTCAAAATTATGGGTTATTGATATTGAAAAATTATTTGGAGAGTGCCATTAGTGATTTTCTAATATTGGAGAATTTTAGGAATTTTTCTAGAATTTTTCGAGGTTAAAACCCGGACAGGAAAAATGCCAAGCGGCAGACCGATTGGTCAGCGGTAATAGAATTGAATGCATAGAGCATTGAGTATTGGACACATGGGTATATGAATTAGTGGACAAGTGTTAAATGGATGGGATTTAGATTAAAATTGATAATTATGGAAGGAGCCAATAGGAGCATGACAAATGGCATGATAATAGCCATATATTAAGTCATTTTGACCTAAGATTTGCTTCCACCTTAAGCTTCCTCTTGCTCCATACGACCATCTCTCCTAAAAGGTGAAAATTTGGTGATTTTGTGGTTCTTTTCTTCTCTCCATCGTGTATGAAGCTTCCTCCTCCAAGTGTGGTGTGTTTTGCTTCCAATGATAAGTTAAGCCATCATCTTCTTGCCTTCTTCATTTCTACTCTCCACAAAACCTATTCTCTTTCCTTTGCTTGGTGATGCTCGTGAGGGGTGAAACAAATTAGGTTATGGTGATTTTCATGAAGAATTTGAAGATTTGTAGTTAAATCAAGTAAGTTATATGTTTTATGTTTTGAATCTTGTATCATTGAAGTTAGAAATGATGTTTAGGGCATAATTGCATAAGGTTTATATATATGTTTGAATTGAGGTTGAGAATTGATTATGATGTGTTTTGATGAAGTGTTCTTGATGTGTTTTAGGTGTATGAGTTGAATTTGGATTGCATGGAATTGTCAATTGATAGTAGGAATTTTGAA
>JAOQMR010000009.1:6372183-6384517 GCA_027563865.1 Erythroxylum pelleterianum | reverse complement strand
AAGGCGTTAGATGGTTTCGTCTTGGTGGTTGTGTTTTTGGTTTTAACTTTTAAAACCAGAACAAAATGAAACGTTATCAATATAACGTTAGGACTTGAAAGGAGAAGTTTTTTTGTTTTGTTTAAAAGATACAGCGTGCACAAAAAGTAGTAGAAAAAAAATCACAGAGAGTTGTTTTTTTTTTGTGCGGTGAGATATATACAAAGTGAGAAACAAAGACTTGTTTTGATTTTATACGATAGTCGTATAAAATACAAAGATAAGAGAAAAATAGAGAAAATTGTTTTCTTTACGTTTGAAGAAAGGGTTCTTCAAATTAGCCATAGCCATATCAAGTGTTGAAAGCGGGACATATTTTTTGGTGTGGAGTATATAGAGGCTTCGTAGTTTCGAAGTTCTGTATCGAATAATCGTCACTTTCCAGGTATTTATTCGTTTGTCTGTTCTGATTATGAGTATGATGTTAAATGCGATAGATCAATATGTGATTGCAATTTTTATTTCCGCTGCGTATTGCGATCCTACAGTAAAGACTAGGACTAGGGCGTCAACTTTAATTTTCTTTTTGAAAAGTAATTTTCTCTTAGCACAGCTTCCCTTTATTTTGTAGACCTTGACTTAGGGCCATTAAAAATGTGAAAAGATAAAAAGAAACACGCCTTAAAAGTAGAAAAAGTAACAAAGTTTAAGAGCTTTGAATCTTTTTGATTAATTTATTTATTCTATTGCTCTGTATCTCTTCTGGCTTCCTCTTGTGCAGTAGACCTTGACTTGGAGTCAATACAAAGACTCCAAAAAGATTTATTAGTTGGATAGATAGTGGTTGCAGCTTTTGATGCAGAAAACATACAAACTTCAATTTCTTTTTATTTTTAGTATATTTTCTTACATTTAATAAAGATTAAATCGTATGGATTTATTATTTTATCTTTCAATTTAGCATAATAAATTAACAAAAAAATAAATTCAAAAGAAAGAATAAAAAAATACACTTTTTATGAGGTTTGAGCCATCTTTATTAATCACTTTCAAATATTTATTATAACTTATAAAATATATACATATGTCTTGGTCTTATTCAAAAATGAAGAAATTGGAATAAAAAAGTTAATAGTTATGTTAACATTTGGCGCTAAATATTAAAATGATAACGAGAAATTTTTTTACTCATATTTAGTTATTGTATGATTTATTTTGTAGATAAATAATTACAATATTTTATATTATATAAATAATTAATCTAAAAATTTCAATCATTTATAAAATTATTAATTTTAAAATCAATATAAAAATTTTTTATGATGAGAATAAAAATATCAATAAAACAAAGTTAAGTGTTAAAGAAATTAATATAAAATATCTTAATATGCGATTTTGATAATAATATTATATTAAAAATCAAGACAATATCTTGATAATATTATAATAATAATAAATTTTAAATATAAAATTTTTATTTTATTATTAAATATATATAATTTATTATTATTAATATAAAATATTATTATTAATTATTTAATAAATATTATTATATTAAATATTATTATATTCTATTTAATATATTAATATTATGATTTGTTCAGAGTTGGCATTAAGAAGAATTATTGAGGGTATATTAGATAGTATGTATTTATTACTTTACGTTCCATCCTAAATACTCCAAATCGAAGGTTTCTTATTTTTACTGTTTAGGATGGAATGTAACGTAACATGAAACCCTCCACTTCCATCTCATTCCATTATAAAACCCTCAAACAAACAATGGAAGTGTGTTACGTTCCATCCCCTTCCATCTCTAACCTCCCAACCAAACAGGGGAGTGAGTAACGATCCCAAAATGTAGGGATGTATTATTGTCTATGAAGTCAAGTCTACTCCAAACACATTGGTAGAAATATCAGTATCAGAACATCTAAACATCAAAAGAGAAGTTGCCAAGTCATGGTACCAACTTCTTTAACACTGCAACTTGTAAAATGACAATTGTTTTTGTTCCATATAAATCCCAGTTTTTTTCTTTTAATGACCACTAATTTATTTAGAAGTTGAGTTATATTAAAAATAATTTATAATGACCACTAATTTATATAGAAAAAATGAAGATTATGTAAGATTGGTAATGTCGAGTGTATTGCAGGACTCAGAAATTCCTTACATGACAAATCCAAATCTTTTATCTATTTTCTTTTCAGGCAACGTGTGGAACAAAGAGCATTCCTTCTTCACGGTAGAGGAAATATTGGACTCCATAGCTAGACCATCATTAATTTTTATTGACAAGCTTAAAAAATTTCTTGACTCTTACTATCAATGATATATATGAAACACAGTTCAAGAAGTCAAGTGGGGTTATTGGAAGAGCAAACACTGTCATGATCCCAAAATGTAGGGATAAATTATTGTCCAGGAAGTCAAGTATACTCCAAACACGCATAGAAAGATCAGTATGTACATATCAGAAGAGAAGTTACCAAGTCATGGTACCAGCTTGTTCAACACTGCAGCTTGTAAAATGACATTGTTTTTGTTCCATATAAGAAGTTTTAGTTAGAATTATGTCTTGTTTGCCTTGTATCCCACGGACTATATAACCATTAATACATTTTGTTTAGTTTAGATTGTTGCGATTTAGTTCAGCCTTAGATTTTAGGTTAGATTACCCCTTCTCGTGGGATCGATACCTTAAGTACTACGCGAACAACCCGTACGCTTGCGGTATTATTGATAAGTCAAAATTGTGGAGATAATTGTGGAATGAATTGGATTGATTTTGACTTATTTCCTTGCGGATTTGATGTTTTATTCAGTTAATTCGCTCACATTCCGAGTTTATTACTTGATAGGTACAAATGTTGATTTTGGGGAAAGGGGGCATAACTTTCCGAGAAGATGCCAGACCAAAGCCAATTAAGGACGAGTGCAAGGAGAATTCCGAGCTCTGCAACTTCCGAGAAGACTTCGAGAAGAAATTATGGCAGTTGGAAGGTCAAAGGCGTAATAGTGAAGAAATAGACCATGTGTCCGTTTAACGGACATCAACTGGCAAGAGGGCGTCCCAGACCCGAGAAGGTCCATTAAACGGACAAACATGTTCGTTTAACGGACATCAAGCGGCAACGGCAATTTTCAAACCCGAGAGTGTCCGTTAAACGGACATGGGCGGCCAGCAGACCCCTGTTTCGAAAAGTTAGGTTTTTTGGAGTGTGTGAACTATAAATACCTACTGTTTAAACCTAAATGAGGGGGGGCTAAACACAGGTAACAAAACTACTACAGTGAGAGGCACAAACTAAGAGGGAGATAGGGAAATTTGGGGGATTCCCCCAAGGATTTGGAGCTTTCATTCTCATTTTCTCTGCTACTTTTTCTCTCTACTTCTTCTAATGTTAAGCTTCCTTATGTGTATGATGTTTGTTGAAATGTTCAGGAACTAAACTCACTTAGGGTGAGGGATGTAGCCTATTAGAAGAGAGCTTTGTATGATATGGATGATTGAATGTTTTAATGAAAATTTCTGGGCTATGTTCATCTTTTTTTAACTTCATTATTGTTTCTATGATTGATCTCTATAGATGCATTCTTAGGAATCATTGGGTATGCTGAAGAGTGAACCATGATTCATGCTTAGGAAGTTGAACATCTTAGGTTTAGAGTTAGAGATAACCTAAACTAGGGTGAGAACTTGAAATGGCTTGTGTTTAATGGATTTGGTTAGAAAGATATCACATTGAGGAATGGATGTTTCTAGTTGAATACTTCTTTATACCTTGAGGAAGGATATGGGTAGGATAGTGTCATTGTTCTCTTAGCCTACATTCAATCACATTCATATTGTTCAAATCGATCTTTTTAAATGGTGAACCCCTATCCCTAATTCTAAATCATTAATTAGACCATTTTCCTGATTGTTTTGTTATTCCTTGCAATTTAATTGATCAACCAACTCCAATCACTTTTACAATTTTCTATCAATAACATGCAATTAATTAGATTTAACTTGACTGGTGAACGAATTGGTCCTTGAGGGAGACGACTTTAGAATAATTGCTATGTGGACACTAGGACGATTCTGTGCGCTTGCAGAAATAATCAATCAAGTTTTTGGCATCGTTGCCAGGGACCTTTTTGTTTATAGTCTCTTTAAGTCTAGTTATTCGTATTATTTATTTGTTCATCATTTGAATATTCTTCCTCTACTGGATTGTGAACCTTGCCCTTGTTTGATTTCAGGAGTTACATGCACTTAAGGCATTCGCGAAGCGCGAACGACGAACCATTGGTTGAATTCAACCCGAAAATTGAACGAACGTGCAGGAGGAACAACGCCCAAAGGAGAAGAGAAATGGCTAACAACAACCAATTTCCGGAATTGCATGAAGAGCCTGAGTTAGGAAATGAGCAGTTTAACAGGGGAAATCAAGCTGAACCGGTTGTTGTCAATCCCGCAGTGAGGAGGATTAGGGATTACCAAATGCCCTTTATTGCAGGGAATCCATCATGTATTAGGTTGACTGCTGCTGCGCGGAATTATGAGTTGAAGCAAATCCATTTATCTATGTTGCCACAATTCAATGGGATGCCTAGTGAAGATGCGCTAGCGTTTATGAGAGATTTCTATGCATCCGTTCAAACGCTTCCATTGTATGGATTAACGGAGGATGAATTGAGTTTGAGGTGTTTCCCTTACTGCATGAAGGGGTTGGTTAGGAATTGGTTGCTGAGTTTAGAAGTGGATTCTATTGATACTTAGGAGAAGGTAATGGAGACATTTATGATGAAGTGGTACCCAGCCCACAAGACTCTTGAGCTCCGAAAAATGATACACTGGTTTTCGTAGAAAGACGGGGAAAAGTTTCATGAGGCTTGGGAACGATTTAATGATCTCCTCAACCAATGTCCACACCATGGTTTCGACATGTATTTATTAACTCAGTTCTTCTATTATGGGCTTTCTGACCACAACCAGACTTTGGTGGATTTGAATGCTGGGGATAATATAAGTGACTTGAGTTCTCAAGAATTGTGGAATATTTTAGAAAAAGTTGCTGAGAATTCACATTGCAAGGTGACTCGAAGCAAAGCGATAACCTTGAACGAAATAGGATCCAAGTCGAACATGGCATATCAAGTTGCGGAGATCAATAAGTAATTGAATTTGCTGATGAATGATAATAATTCCAGTCGCGACCCATGCACTCTGTGCGGAAGGTTTGGGCACTCAGCAGCGAGTTGTATGAATATCGAGACAGCTTTGACTGAAGAAGAGGTGAGCTATGTGAACAACAGTAGGCAGGGTCAGAGGTTAGATCCCTTTTCGACCACCTACAATGAAGGTTGGAAATTTCACCCAAATTTTTCTTGGAAGAATCAAGGAGCATCAAAACCAATGGGGCCACCAGGGTTCCCGCCACCAACCAAGCAAAAATTCTCAGGCCCATCATCTTCTGCTCCACAACAATTCTCCTCTCCATGGGAGAAAAAGGTAGATCGGCTGGAAGATATGTTCACTCAGCTTATAGGCAAGATGGACCAGAGCACTCAAGCCAGTTCTCAAGCAATGAGTAGAATGGAGCAGAATATTCAATCAAATCAAGCTGCTATAAGAAATTTGGAAGTGCAAATTAATCAAGTGGCAAGAGAGGTTAGTGAAAGAGGAAAGGGAAAACTGCCTAGTAACACTCGAGTGAACCCAAAACAAGATTGCATGGCAGTTGTTTTGAGAAGCGGTAAGACAATAGAAGGTGTAGTCCCGAAGAAAAAGGGGGTTCTTGAGATAGAAGAAGAAAAGACAGATGAAGGAGGGGGACATACGGAAGCCCCTCAAAAGGATGAACCGTTATCGGGGTCGGACCTTACATTTGTACCACCTATCCCGTATCCCCAAAGAGTAAGGAAGAGGACAGATGAGTCTAAGTTCCAGAAATTTTTAGACTTGTTCAAGAAGATTCATATTAATATCCCTCTTACGGAAGTGCTAGCTGAGATGCCAGCATACACAAAATTTTTAAAGGAGATTGTCTCGAACAAAAAAAAGCTGGAAAATTTTTCCACAGTGGCCCTGACAGAGGAATGTAGTTCTATTCTACAAAATAAACTACCTCCCAAGTTAAAAGATCCAGGGAGTTTCACTATACCTTGTCATTTTGGTGATTTTAGCATTTTCCAATGTTTATGTGACCTTGGTGCAAGTATTAATCTTATTCCTTTGTCTTTGTACAACAGGTTAGGAATTGGAGAACTTAAACCGACCATAATTTCGCTGCAGCTTGCCGACAGATCAATTCGATATCCTATTGGGATAGTTAAGGACTTATTGGTAAAAGTTGGTAAGCTTATAATTCCTGCTGATTTTGTTGTGCTTGAGATGGAGTTTGACTTGCAGGTTCCCATAATTTTGGGAAGACCATTCTTAGCCACAGGAGGGGCCTTAATTGATGTCACGAAAGGTAAATTAACTCTGTGGGTAGGTGATGAGAAAGAGGAGTTTAATATTTTCAAAGTGTTGAAGGGTCCCTCTTTTGATGAAGTGACTTACAGAATTGATGTAGTTGATTCCCTCGTGAATGAATCTGTTCCTCAATTACTGAGTGAGGATGTGTTGGAAGTGTGCTTAACCTTAGGAATGGAACCGATGGAATTAGATGATGAATTAGCTGAATGTGTTTTTAGGTATAGACCTCAAATTGAAGAATTGGGCCCTCCAAAACCCAAGCTACTGCCTTCCACACTAAGCCCACCAAATCCTGAACTTAAACCACTTCCAACTCATTTGAGGTATGCATTTTTGGGAGAAGCAAATACTTTCCCAGTCATCATTTCTGCTTCCTTGGACTCCTCGCAAGAGGAGAAGTTGTTAAGAATATTGCGTGAACACAAATTGGCTATTGCGGACATAAAGGGGATTAGCCCTTCTATTTGTGTTCACAAGATCTTGATGGAAGAGGATTATAAACCTAGTGTGGAAAGTCAAAGGAAGCTCAACCCTAACATGAAGGAAGTTGTGCGAGCCGAGGTACTCAAATTACTGGATGCAGGGATCATTTATCCTATTTCTGATAGTCCTTGGGTCAGTCCAGTGCATGTGGTGCCTAAGAAGGGCGGCATAACGGTTATCTCGAATGATAGGAATGAAATGATTTCTACTAGGGTTGTGACGGGATGGAGAGTATGTATAGACTATAAGAAGGTGAATGCAGCTACTAGAAAGGACCACTTTCCCCTTCCCTTTATTGATCAAATGCTGGAGAGGTTAGCAGGGCACGAGTATTATTATTATTTAGATGGTTATTCGGGTTATAATCAAATCCCGATTGCCCCAGAGGATTAAGAGAAAACCACATTCACCTGCCCTTATGGTACATTTGCTTACCGTAGGATGTCGTTTGGGCTATGCAATGCTCCTGCTACTTTCCAACGCTGCATGATGACAATATTCTCCGACATGGTGGAGAATATCATTGAGGTATTTATGGATGATTTTTCTGCATTTGGCTCATCCTTTGATGCGTGTCTGTTCAATCTAGAGCAGGTTTTACAGAGATGTGAGGATACCAATTTGGTGCTCAATTGGGAAAAGTTCCCCTTTATGGTGCAAGAAGAAATCGTCCTTGGCCATAAGATCTCCAACAATGGGATTGAAGTCGATCCTGCCAAAATTGAAGTTATCAACAAGCTACCTCCTCCCAATTCAGTCAAGTCAATATGGAGCTTTCTAGGGCATGCTGGGTTCTATCGCCTGTTCATAAAGGATTTCTCAAAAATCTCTCGACCACTATATGCTTTGTTGCAAAAAGATACCCCTTTTGAGTTTACTGATGAGTGCCTTGTTGCTTTTGACAGGTTGAAGAAGGAACTGACGTCAGCTTCTATAATGACCGCACCTGATTGGAACCTTCCCTTCGAACTGATGTGTGATGCTAGCGACTTTGCACTTGGAGCTGTTTTGGGACAGCGACAGGATAAGAAACTACACGTCATTTATTATGCTAGCAAAATTCTTAATGATGCTCAGATTAATTATGCGACAACTGAGAAAGAATTGCTAGCAATAGTTTATGCTTTTGACAAATTCAGATTTTATTTAGTCGGTTCTAAAGTTATTGTTTATACGGACCATTCGGCCCTGAAATATCTTCTTGCATAAAAGGATGCAAAACCGAGACTAATTAGATGGATTTTACCTTTGCAGGAATTCGACTTGGAAATAAGAGACAATAAAGGATCAGAGAACGTAGTGGCCGACCATCTATCGCGACTAGAATGGGAGGGCAAGTGTGTGGACGAACAAATCAACGATTCATTTCCCGATGAGAATTTATGGTCGTTAAAGGATAATCTCCCATGGTTTGTAGATTATGTCAATTACCTGGTGTCCGACATTGTACCTTCAGACTATTCGTACCATCGTCGAAAAAAATTCTTAGCCGAGGTAAGACACTACTTTTGGGAAGAGCCACTATTGTTTCGGAGATGCGCCGATGGGATAATCAGGAGATGCGTACCCGAGGAAGAAATGAGATCGGTCCTATATCACTGTCATGCCTCCCTGTATGGAGGACACCACGGGGCCACCAAAACCGCAGCAGAGGTTTTGCAATCTGGACTCTATTGGCCGACTCTTTTCAAGGATGCTAGGACCTTTGTCATGACATGCGATAAGTGCCAAAGGACAGGAAATATCAGTAGGAAACACGAGATGCCTCAATCTGGGATTCTAGAGGTAGATCTTTTTGATGTGTGGGGATTGGATTTCATGGGACCATTTCCAAAGTCATTTGGAAATGAATATATCCTAGTAGCTGTGGACTACGTGTCAAAGTGGGTAGAAGTTGTAGCATTGGCGAACAATACCGGGGCTAGCGTGGTCAAATTTGTCAAGAAGCATATATTCTATCGATTTGGTGTCCCTCGAGCAATCATAAGTGATAATGGGGTGCACTTTCAAAATCATCAATTCAAGTCCATCCTATCAAAATACGGTTGTCAATTTAGGTTTGGAACCACCTACCACCCCCAAACCAACGGGCAGGTTGAGGTTTCTAATCGGGAAATCAAGCAAATTTTAGAAAAGACGGTTAATACCTCAAGGAAGGACTGGGCATTAAAACTAGATGAAGCTCTATAGGCATACAGAACTGCTTATAAAACTCCATTAGGGATGTCACCCTATAAGCTCATCTTTGGGAAATCTTGCCATCTCCCGGTTGAAGTGGAACACAAAGCATTGTGGGAAATCCGAAAGTTAAATTTTGACCTCAAGGCAGCAGGGCAGAAGAGATTGTTGGAACTAAACGAAATGGATGAATTCCGCCTTGATGCTTTTGAGAATGCGCAAATTTATAAGGAAAGAACCAAAGCTTTTCATGACAAGCGTATACTGTGCAGAGAATTCAAACCCGGCCAAAAGGTGTTACTGTTCAACTCTAAGTTGAAACTATTTTCGGGAAAACTGAGGTCAAGATGGTCGGGGCCATTTGTAATCACAAAGACATATCCCCATGGAGCAGTAGAAATCAAGAGAGATGATCAAGAGCCCTTCGTGGTCAATGAGCAAAGACTGAATCACTATTTTGAGGGAGACACGGTGGGATGCATTTCCACCGTTACATTTTAATATTAAGGCCCAAGTAACTGAGGCCAGCTGAGGACTTTAAATTTAGCGCGTGTTGGGAGGCAACCCAACGTTTCTAACTTTCCTTTTTGTGCTTCTTTTTATTTTGTGTTGTGTTCTTAATCATCTGGTGGTTGGTCCATTGAGTATACTAACTTCTTTTTGTGTGCTGAAAGATGCGCTTTCCTGGACCTTCTCAAGTGGTCTGAGAGAGAGAGGGGTCAAAATATTCAGAAATTTTGAGGTGAGATTTAATCTAACCATGGGAAAGCAGGTACATGACTTTGCACCTCCATATAATGCTTTTGCTCCACTGTGCATATGAGCTTGGGTAATCTCATAGGAGAAGGAATGAATAAAGAAAAAAAGGGGGGTTGATTCTGGGAAAATTATGTATGTCCGTTAAACGGACATGGATCACCCTCTGTGTAACAATTGACCCGTACGTGTCCGTTAAACGGACATACGTATCCGTTTAACGGACATAAGGTCTTCAGAGGGGCAAACTGACCCGTAAAGGTCCGTTAAACGGACATACGTGTCCGTTTAATGGACACGCGTTTTTAAGAAATGCAGTTTTCACCCGTATTTGTCCGTTAAATGGACATGTATGTTTTAAAATTCCAAAACCCTATTCCTTTCTCGCAATTTTCCCTTCTCCATCTTTCTCTCTGGCACCGGCAACCCCTCTCTCCTCTTCTCATATCTCCGACCCCCATACCACCTTCCTTCACCTAGTTTTGTGAGATACACCTTCCCTTTCTCCCTCCTTGCCCTTTTCCTCACCTATCGCCATAGTACCCTGTTTGTAGGTAGGGGACGAAGATACTAAGTGTGGAGGCGGGACATCTCCAGCGTCCACTGCACAGTACCTCTCCTCGTGAAGGCAGGCTACTTGACCTTGAATTTAGTAAGGGATATTGTTGCGTTTAGGTTTCTCAATTCCTCAGTGTATTGCTTTTGGATTGTGAGTAGTACTTGGAGAAGAAATTGAAGAAGTCGAATTGCAAATTTGTGGCTGTTGAAATTGCATTATTTAGGGTTGGTAGTTTTGGAAATTTGTGGCTGTTGAATTTGCATTCTTTAGGTTGGTGATATTTGGTAGTGGAGATTTTGTGGAATTTGTGGTATTGGCATTTGGTTGAGTTTGGCGTGTGCTGAGTGTTGTGAATTGATTTCTTTAATTGAGTGGGTGAAGCTTAATGTAGTTGGAGGTTGATCATGTCGAGGTTTAAGCAAATAGCACGAAAAAATGCGGGGAAATCCTCTCGATCGATGAAAGGGAAAAATTTAGTGCAAGAGGACCCGATTCACGAGCCAACTATTTTTATCACTGAACAATGTGAGGATTGGTATCTGAAAAAGAGAAACAACAAGTTCTTCATTGAAGTATCTGTGGCAGATTTCATCGATGAAAAGCATCGGGTGCAGGCCAATTTGGACAAATTTCATTGGGGGAAATTATTGACCCTCAAGGGTGCTTATTACCCCGAGGCTGTCAAGCAATTCTATGCCAACTTGAGTGCGGTGGCGGGTAAACAACCACCTGTGCTTATCTCGCGTGTCAATGGAAAGGAGGTAGTGATCACCGAAGAGCTGATTTGCAACCATCTAGAGCTACCAATGGGAGGTAATGTCCCATATTTCGATAAGCGAAACCACTGCCCTTGGGATGAGCCTTGGGACAAGGATGCTGCAATGGATCGCCTTGGGGTTCGCCGGGTTTGGTGTCCATCGGGCCAGCGTTATTTCGTACACTGCAAGCACCTGGATGTCGCCCCAAGATTGATTGCATTTGTGATTGCTCATAATTTGACACCGAAGGCCAGTGATTCAGGGTTTGTCCGAAATGAGGACTTATACATTTTGGACAAGATGTTCTTCTTCGACGATCAATTTCAGGGTATCGCAGCAGCCAAACTAATGATGACTGCCATGTGGCAAGTGGTTCACCACAAGGCAGACAAGAAGGCGTTCGTTTTCCCGGTGCTTCTGAGCCAACTGTTCCGTAAGCTGCACGTTACCACAAGGAATGAAGTGGTCGCTATTACAGACGAGGGGGATGTAATTACTGCGGATAAAATGCGGGAATTTGAGTTTGATGACAATGGCCCTCACGGTTGGGTCAATTCGCGTAGAGGACGCCACAAAACAACCGACTCACGAAGACCTCCACCTTCAGACGATGCCCCCGACTGGCGACAAATGGATGGTAACATTCGTGCCCTTCAGGCTGAAATGGCCGAGATCGCAGCTTCGCAGAGACGCCTAGAAGCCATGCTGAAGACTTTCATGGAGGCCCATCCAGCACCACCACCAAAGCATTAGAGCTTAGGGCTTAATGTTTTCTGTTATTTTGCATTGTGTGTGGTAGCTAGCACATACTTTATTTTGTCTATGGCACTTTGTGCCATTAACCTTTCTTTACTTTCTTAATCCTCCATTTTGTTGCTGATGAGTGGGTTGCATTTTTCAGGGTACTGTTAAATCATCGCTGCACTCTTCAGGGAGTTCCCTCACTTCTGCTTTACTTATTCTCAAATACATTGTAGATTTGCTTATGTTTATACCATTGTGGGGGAATCTAATTTACATTTACCTTAATTTAGACTTTCATGAGATAATTGTCTAATTTTTAGCATAAAAACCAAAAATACTACATACGTCACCAATAATTTCTAAAATTCATTGAAGTCTCCAAAAAATACTATAAATATAAAAAAA
>JAOQMR010000009.1:6345360-6356266 GCA_027563865.1 Erythroxylum pelleterianum | reverse complement strand
AATAATTACTGTGTAATTGAAATTATGATGAGATCATAATTATGAGATTCAATTTACACTTATGTGTTATTCCTAAATATTCCTAGTTGTAGTTTCATCAAGACTGGATATTATTAAAACGGTAAAACTAGCACACGTTATATTTCTTTCTTACGAATAAAGTAATTGATCTCATAAATTAAAGTATAGAAACACTTAAACTAATGTGTGGGTGATTATTAGAGAATATGTCATTGAACTGATCCGATTATGAGAATTCCAAATGGAATATTGATTATGTGTCTAGGAATTATCTCAAAATGATGGTTGTATATATAATTAATCCTCATACTTGAGATTACCAAGGTATTTAGTATGAGAATTACTATGTTTTGATGCTGCTTATGAATCGTCATAGGATAGTTTAGACGATCATAATTGGATACAGTATGGACCATATATATATAGTTGAGTAAGTCAATATAAGATTCGTCACTCACAAGTAACTAGAGAATATTTTACTGTTCTTGATTAGCAATGACGACATATGGAATTCTCTGGCTAGAGTGAATTAATATTTAAAAAGGAGTTCTCAAATTTCAATTATAAATCAATTACTAATTAGAAAAAAACAAACATGATTGGATGATAAGAGTAGACACTGTATCTATACACTGTTTAATTAGAATATTGAATAACGAAAGGATTAAATTATACATTATAGCCATGCATGGACAGGTTAAGTCAATCACTTTGACATTTCTAATATTTGGATAATCATGACATGCTGCTATATGTCAATCATGATTTATGATTATGAATTATTTAATAGGAAAATTAAAGATAAATTAAAGGAGTTTGAATTTATTTATTTAATTGTGGATTAGAATTATAAGTTATAATCATTGCCAATTTATTAAGAACCTAATAGGTGTACATCAAAGAGCAATTTGTGAAAGAAAAATTATTTTAATTAAGTTGGACTTAATTATAAAGTTTGAGAAACTTTTGGAATCAAATATGAGATATTTGATTTTATTAAAATTAAATTAATTAAAATTAAAATTTGATTCTAATTATAATTAAAGAGTTTTAATTTTAATAAAAGACTACTACGATTTTTCTACTTAAAGGGAAGAGCTTTCCAGAAGCTAGCACTCTTTGTCTTCTTCCTCTTAAAGTAATTTGGGAATTGCTATGTGGATATCATCAAAGGCTAGACAAGTAGATAGCTCGTGATTAATTGATCAGAGAAACGATTCAAAGATTTTTCTTCGAAAAGCCAACAAGATATGATTTCTAAATTGAATTTTGTTTTATTCAAGTTTAATTAATTATTGGGATCCGCTCGAAATCTGTAAAAAAAATTTTGTTTTTCACTGCACCCGTAATTCGATCAAGGTTAAATTCCAACAGTGACTAGATATCAAAGTGTCAAGCAAAAGCACCATTTTATTGTGATGGTTGAATGATTAATGGTTGAGCATCAATCTATTATGCTAGTCCATTCCTTTGGAGCATCAACGATGTAGCATTTGTGTAGCACTATTCTCAAAGTATCTATAACAAACTCACATTGCAAAAATTTATGGCTTTTGCTTTCTTTAGCCTTTTTTACATAGTGTGCACCAATTAATGAGATTTATAAACTTTTCCAGCCTATCAACTATTGGAAGTTTGTGTTTCATTGCTAGCCATAATGTAGTGGAAGCCTGAGGCAGTTGATGTTTGAACCAAACAATCTTGGCCTATGGAATTCTATTTTGGTTACATTAAATTACTTTTATATAGGTAAGGCAGAGGATTTAAGTTTTAAGTTCCATATGAACGTGGGGGGATACGTTTAAACAAAAACACTAAAGACGAAGCTAAAAGAGTCGTTTAAATTTTAATTTTACCTACGGAATAATCCTCCCGTTGATAAATAACTGACAAAATAACCCTCCTGTTAGTACACCCCGATTCGTTTGCGTTTTATTAAAAATGTTATAGGCGACATTTAACTTTCAACTTTACCAATGGAATACCCCTTCGTCAGTAAACGACGACGCTTATTTTGCTGCTTACTATTCGCGTCTCTTTTACTGATGGTGAGTCCTATTCCGTCGCTATATTCCAACGCAAAAATCAGCGAGATAATTTCCTATCCAACTCTACCGACGGATATTTTGTCCATCACAAATTACTACATAATACAACAATTTTACCGATGAAATGTGATTTTCTATCGCTAATTTGGCCATGGAATTGTTTCCATAAGTAATCTTCCATCAAAAACTGGTAATTTTCTTGTAGTGGTGTGTTTTGACTTCAACATGAGACTATCTTGCATTGCATTTTCGAACAAAAATCTCAATCAGGATATTCTAAAAGTTAATTATTGATATCAACTTCAATAATGCGGTAGTCCAGAGAAACAAGAAAATGGTTCTGATGTATAAAAGTGAATGTTTATTGCAATTCTGAAATTTCATGGTTTGCACGTTCAGTACGATACATTTAGTACACAAGAAACGAAAACCATTATAGTGGATAATTTATAACGCTTTTAATGGAGCAAAATCAGCAAAGTTCAGATGAAATCGTTCACGCAAAGATCGTCATTAGGGGGTTGCTTTCAAGTTTTAATTATAGCCCGTTTCATTGAAAGTTACAGCTCTGTTTAAGACTCAATTACGTGATTGCCAAACCAAAATTGTCGGGACAGAATCCTCTATCTAATATTATGGTGTCTTATTCCGTCCTATGAATCTTAGTCATCATTTATGTGGGTCCTGTGTTCATTTATACATGACCCATGTAAGACCTAAATAAATGAATAACTCAGCCATCATTAAGTGGGTCCTGCGTTCATTTATGCAGAACCCACGTAGGACCTAAATAAATGAGTAACTGAGATTCATAGAACATAATAAGATACTAGACAAAGATCCAAACTCAAAATTGACCTTAAATTCACCAACAGTGAACAATCAAGTGTTGGAACTTTGCTTCAGCGTACATGTCGGTATATCAAATTATGTAGTTTTTGTGCTTGTCCCATTTAGGAGATCCCATTTATATCTCATGGCGTTACGCAAGCCAAACATGTCACAATGTAAATATATTATATCTAACTCTACTGACTTGAGTATGCAGTTTCCTAGTAGACTCAACTTTCGCATAGCCAAGAAACTTGAAAATAATTCTTGTTTAACACTTTGATAACATGTTGTGTTTTCCAATAATACATATATATAACATATATATACACATATGCAACATACAATAGGTTCCCTCTTTCACAACATCCACTTGCATGTGGCATGATAAAGACGATGTCAACTACTTCTGTAAGTCCCTCTGCCTGACTCTCTCTATCTTTTCATGTGAGAGACGCTTTCTGTGTTTGTACATGTAATGCAATTATCCTGCAAATTAACGCTGTTACGTTCTTACTTGTTATCGGATGCCTTTTTCTTTACTTTTGATATATAGTCTTATCCCATTTGCTGAATAGATGGAACTCTACGAGATGCATTTAATTGTTTGTTCACTTTCTTCTTTCTTCATCGTTTCTTTTGGTAGCCAAAACATGTTCAGGCTCCCGACTATGGCATCTTACTTGACGTGAAGTTCTTTGTTTTACTTCTCGATTAATGTCGTCCGAGGATTACTCGAAAGCTGCAATTAGACATGAAGCATCGCTAAGAGTTGACGTGCATATATAGAAATTGCAAACATCAATTTTGAACGTTAAGGTTTTCTTTAGAATTGTTACAATCAGAAGAGAATAAAAGAAAACTAACAAGTCTGCTGTTGTAGAAAGCTGAAGGACCTCAACATATAATTGATGGCTGCCTGTCTCTTTGCTTTTGAAATGACTCTTATTCTGCATGTGGCTTGCACGTTTTCCGCATCTCAGGTCTCAATTTGCGAGTTAAATGAAAAGGCTGAAAATCATAATTATCCAAAGTTTCATGCCTGTCCATGCCATTAAAGTTGATAAAAGACACCATCGTAGAGTTAAGTATTTCCATTTATACTTGTCAAATCTTAATGATTGACAATTTAAGGCATTTAACATTTCCATTCACAGCTTCAGGTGCTCCCAGTCCTTGGATTTATGACAAAATTCAATAGTTGAAAACATGAGCAACAACGAGGCTTGGGATAGGCCTTCCAGTTTCGTGTTCAATTCAATAATTTATTAATCTGATTATGACCCCTGCTCGTGTGAGATTATAAGACACTGATATATTTGATAAATCCAAGAGCAAGTAAAGAAAGAGGATTCCTGTTCTTTGATCTGGGAAAGATGGAAGAAAAGGTGAACGATATGAACAATTTCTGATTGTTGCATCTAAATTCGTTCACTGAAATGAAATATTGGTGTTTTCTGGCCTGATTCATGACAAACTGACAATGTACCAAAAACGTCTCAGATTCAATCTACTTGATTATGTGCTGCGTAGTTTCTAAACGAAGAGTTTTTCTGCCAAAATCTGAAATTTCTCTGTTTCCTGTTGCTGTCAGAGATATAAGGAGTCCGAAAGAATCCTGTATTCTCTTTGGCGTATCCTTGCTGGTCTGGCTTGGGTTTTTGCTGCATTATTTATTGCGAATGCTCTTCTGGTCACTGACTATAAAGATATACATAGACAAATTCACCTACAATCTGACCATATGGTCAATCAGGTTTGCTGATATCGTCTATACTTTTTAGTTTGTCCAATCTATTCGTCGAGGTTTCTTTCTATTCTGCACATTACATTGTAACGGTGAATCGTATTGCGTGCAGAGCATTTTAGAAGCAGTAGAAGTTGTACCAATAGATGATGCTGTGCAGGCCGCAAAATCCGATCTTTGTAAGGTTGGTTGATAAAATAAAGTTGCGATAATGTCTTCATTGTTGCTTCCTATTGTTGTTCACAAATTTCGTTTATCTAGAATCAAGACAGGCCACACGGAAGCGAGACGCTACCAAAAGGCATCGTTACAGCCACGACCGACTTGGAAATGCGAGCGTTATGGGGCAACCGAAAAATGGTGCGATGCTTTTAAACTGTCACTGCTAGTGAAACCCATTAGGATCGCATGAATTTTAAGGTGTTGGTTTGTTTTACTTTTGTTTTCTGGTTAAGTTGGAAAAGAGCACACGAGGCAAGACATGAAGAAATAAATGTCACTCCGAGTATATATGCTTCTTTTCAAGTGTATTTCCATCTCGATGGTTTGTCTTCTCAAAGTTTATTACCTAACCTTTATCCTTAGGACCAGAACTATTGTAGGGCAGCACTTCAGCCTTCCACAAGTATTGTTTCAATCTTATAAAACAATAATCAACTTATTCTAGCTCCTCCAATAATTTCTATACTGGTTTTGTGATGCGGTCTTGGTGTAGAATCCAGAGAACCAAACCAATTTGCTGGGCATGGCTGTCGGAATAAAGCAAAAGGAGAGTGTTGACAGAATTGTCAGAAAGGTGGTCAGCTGTGAACAGTCCTTGCAGTTTTTTTTTTCCGTCTTCCATAGCCATATATCCTAAATTCTGGTTTGATTTCTGTGTCACAGTTCCTGTTAAGTGGATTTGTTATAATGCTTTTCCATTATGATGGTAATGTGGATGCGTGGAAAGATTTTGAATGGAGTGATCGTTGCATACATGTATCGGCAGTCACTCAAACTAAATGGTAAGTATCTGTACATTTTATATGAAGTATTCTTAAGTCCTTTATATGACATCTAATGAATACAATATGATGGATATCCTCCATGACTTAATTAGGTGGTTTGCAAAGCGGTTCTTGCACCCAGATATTGTTTCGGAGTATGAATACATCTTCTTGTGGGATGAGGACCTTGGAGTTGAGCATTTCAATGCTAGAAGGTTCTTCCATGTTACTCTTTCTTTTCTGTTCAAAATTAATGCTCAATTTACAATGAATTCACTTCTCTCAAGTCGCTTAAAGGCGGTACTTGCCTGCATAATTTGCCTCAGTAATCGGTTGTAAGGTTTGATATGCACAAAGCTACGATAATTCAACCCTCCTGCTGAAAATCATTTCGATGATGATGTAGCAAAGGAGGGCATATCTTCTATTCGAGCCTTTTCATTCCATTAAAATGCTGCCAACAGGATAACAAATGCCTGCTAAAATATAAACTGTAGAGAAATATGAAAGAACACTTAGATTGGCCAGTCATAAACCATATTCCCAATAAATCCGCTTTTTGGGGATGTTTTTATTGATGATTAAAAAAGAAATTGCAGATATCTTTCAATTATCAAAGAGGAAGGGCTTCAAATATCACAGCCAGCACTTGGTCCCAATAGTACAGACGTGCATCACGCTCTTACCAGGAGAAAACCCAGAGATCGAGTCCACAGGTTCTCTTCTGATTTATCTGCATTTGCCATTAAACAAGAATGCACATATATATATATATATATGTAATGCAATTGTATTCTGACTAAGTAGGAGGGTGTATCAAAAATTTGGTGGAACAAAGTGTACGGAAGACAGCACGGGTCCTCCTTGCGCAGGGTTGGTAGAAAATACTCACACTCGCTTTTCATCAAGAAAGTTGATGGGGCATGATTTGTAAGTTGTTTGTTTGTACAGATACGTGGAAATGATGGCTCCTGTTTTCTCAAAAGCATCTTGGCGTTGTGCATGGCATATGATTCAGGTAAGGCCTCTTTCATGTAGCTCCGTCAGTACTTACCTGAAGGCAAAATGTATAAGCAAGCAAAAGTGAAAGTGATCATCATAATGAATTCCCATTTCAGAATGACTTGGTGCATGGATGGGGTGTCGATTTTCGTCTCGGTTACTGTGCACAGGTAGCTGAAACCCACCGTGATTGTCTTTATCTTTTCTTTTTTATTAATATAAATTCATTGATAGGGTAAGCCAACCGAAAACGTCGGGGTTGTCGATTGGGAGTACATAGTTCATAATAGTGTGCCCAGCCTTGGAGGAGGTTTTACATCAGACCAGGTCAGTACAAGTTCCTATTTCATATTGCATAAACAGTTTATTATGCTCAAATCCTCTTTTACTATCATCTGATACGCACAAGAGATCTATCGCATTCATTAACTGATGCAACTGTTTGATCTGCAGACACAATCATATCGAAATTCTGCCAGAGCAAAAGTAAGTTTTCATGATAACTACTAATCCCAAAAAACAAAAAGAATGCCAATTTCTTTTGTTCTTCTTCTTTCTTATATGAAAAAAAAAGTTAGCCTGAAAAGACCCCATGAGCCCAACAATCTTGTTGCATTGTCAAGTTGTTGCGATCTAGAGTAAGTACCAGCGCATAAAGGCTACAGGATGTACCTAAAATTGTGATGGGTCTCACAAATCATAACCAGGCCTCACTGTTCATCTCGACGCTTCAGCAAACTGCATTTTGCAGGTGAGAAGGTGGTCATCCCTGGAGCTTGGAATTTTCAAAGACAGGTGGAACAATGCAGTTAAAAATGACAAGTGCTGGACCGATCCATATAACTAACTAATAAGAATGAGGCAGAAGGGAAGTGCTTACTCGGGTGAGACTAGACAACAACGGATTAGTGTTCTCTTCTGTAATTTAAATAGACTACAGATGCCATTGAGTTACATTCTTTCTACTGTAATTAGCAATTCAATTGTAAAATAAAATATGGGACATAATCTTGCAATTCAAATGTCAACCCTCTCTTATCAACGTTATCATTGTCTATGCCACAAAGACATGCGGATGCCTTTGTCTTTACTTTTGATATATAGCCACATCCATTAGCATAGTTTTCAATTCTTTAATGATAGATAGATAACAACAACAAAGTCGTATCAGAGCTAAATTCCTAAGGGATCTGTAAAGGTATAAGACAGGTTTTTGGTTTGAGAAGATCAACTCTCTCCGAATTTGGTTGTAACTGCATGAGAGATTTACTTAGAGACGACTGAGAGTTTATCCCAGGGTCTGCAACCTGAAATCTTTAATGGAGAAAGCTATTAAATCTGGGCAATCAAGATGGAAGCATACCTGAAAGGGCAGGATCTTTGGGAGCCTATTGATGAAAACTATATGGTCGAGGTTTCAGCTGAAGATGCTCTGATAGCTAAGCAGACAGCTAAGGGATAGGGTGACTAAGAAGGCTCGAGTTAAGTCTTGCTTGTATCAGTCAGTTGCACCTTTAATTTTTACTCAAATCATGGGTCTTAGCTCTGAAAAAGAGATCTGGGATTTCTTAAAAAATGAGTATGAAGGTGACGAGAAGGTGAAACACATGAAGGGGTTGAATGTTTTGAAAGAGTTCGACAGAATGCAGATGAAGGAAGACGAATTTTTCAAGAGCTATAATGAGAGGTTGATTCAACTTTATGATCAGATTAGGCTTTTAGGAGTTGAGTTTAAAGATGAGAAGCTGGTTCAGAAGCTGTTGGTGTCTGTACATGAGAAATATGAGTTTACCATACTCTCACTTGAAAATTCCAAAGATATTGCACAACTCAAACTTGCTGAAGTTGTGAGTGCCTTACAAGCTCAAGAGCAAAGCAATCTGATGAGAAGGACAAAAGCTACTGAAGGGGCATACAAGGCCTTTACCAAGGCAGGGAATCAAGATAAGGACAAGAAGAAAAGAAACAAGACTGGCTCAAGCTCTCAGAATGTGTAGACTCACCAGAAAGATGTTAGCAAAAATGCAGGAGGAGACAAGACAAACAAGTATAATCCTTGTCATCACTGTGAAAAATCAAATCATCTGGGCTTTAGGTGTTAGAAGAGACTAGATGTGGTATGTTGAAAGTGCCATCAAAAGGGACACATGGAGGCAATATGTAAGAAACAAGCTACTCAAGCTGCTGCAAATGTGCAGGTTGCTGAAGAAGAAGAAGAGCAACTTTTTGTTGTCACATATGATCTTGCTGAAGCATAGCCATTTAAGTGGCTGATAGATAATGGATTCATGTGTCATATGACTCCATTTCCAAGACTATTCAAGTTTTTGGATCAGAATGTGAAGGCAAATGTGAAGTTAGGAAATGGAAACTGCATTCGAGTTGAAGGGAGAGGGGTGGTTGAGATCTCTACCAAGAATGGAGTCAAGATCATCCCTAATGTGCTACTGGTTCCTAAGATACAACACAATCTCTTAAGTTTGGCCCAATTGATTGAAGAGGTATGTTAGTACACTTTGAATATGATATGTGTAAAGTGTTTGATAAATCAAGGTAGAAAATACTCAGCACCAAGATGAAGAATAAAAGCTTTGCCATGAGACTAGAAGAGATACAACAGAAGGCACTAGTGAGTGATATAGTTGAGTCTGATCTCTGACATAAAAGACTCGAACACTGCCACATGAAGGGGCTAGACGCAATGTGGAAGAAAAGTATGGTTGATGACCTACCAACCCTCTCATTATGTCACTTAGAATGCAAGGTTTGTATGTTGGGTAAGCAAATTTGTGCTCCATTTACTAAGTCAAGTTGGAGGGCTAATGAGAAGCTTCAGTTACTGCAACTGGACATATGTACTCAAATGCCGGTAAAATCATTGAATGGGAGCAGATATTTCTTGCTAATAATTGATGATTTCTCAAGGTATTCCTGGATATATTGTCACAAGAGAAAAGAAGAAGTTGCAAAGATGTTTAAGGAGTATAAAATTCTGGTTGAAAACCTGACAGGGTTGAGCATAAAGTTTATTAGAACAAACAATGGCTCATAATTTATTTATGAAAAATTCCAATTAATTTGTAAAGATGCAGGTATCAAGAACCAACTAACCACACCCTACACTCCACAACATAATGGAGTGGTGCAGAGGAGAAATAGAACAGTGGTGGAGATGATGAGATGCATGTTGGAAGACAAGAAGCTTCCTAAAAATTTTGGGCAGAAGCAACCTCCATTGCATATTTTCTGCTAAATAGATTAGACACTCGAGCAGTTGAAGACAAGGCACCATATGAAATGTGGTATGGAGTGAAGCCAAGGTTAAAGAACTTGCAGGTGTTCGGATCTCTTTACTTTGCTCATATACCTCAAGCTAAGAGAAACAAACTGGACAACGAATTTGAACATGCAATTTTTCTGGGATACTTTGAAATAACTAAGGGGTATAGGCTGTATTATCTAGCACTAAAGAAGGTGAAAGTAAGCAGAGATGTTCACTTCCTTAAAGATGAACACTGGACTTGGTCTGAAGGATAACAGAAAAGTGGAGAAGAGAGACAGATTGTCAGACTGCCTCCTATTATTCTAGAAATTACAGAAGATCAGAACCAACTTGGGCAAGATGAGCTGGACTCTGAGGAGGAACAAAATCCAGTGGACCAAGATGATGATATTGACCATATGCTGGTGAGAGGAACAAGAAGTTTAGCAGAGATTTATGAAAGAAGCAATGAAGCAATGTTGGAGCCTTCAATAATCCAAGAAGCTCTTCAGGACCCAAAGTGGTTTGAAGCTATGAGGGAAGAAATTTCAATTATTAACAAGAATGAAACTTGGGCTTTAGTTGACGAACCACCTGACAAGAGGGCTATTGGACTCAAGTGGGTTTTCAAAACCAAACTAAATCCCAATGGTTCTGTCAACAAGCATAAAGCTAGATTATGGGTGAAGGGGTATGCACAAGTAGAAGAGTAGATTTAGGAGAAACATTTACACCAGTGGCAAGGATCGAAACAATCAGACTCCTCTTAGCACTTGCAGCTGAGAAAAGTTGGAAGGTACACCAAATGAATGTAAAATCAGCCTTCCTTAATGGTGTACTGTAGGAGGAGATTTATATATAACAACCAAAAGCAAGCTCCTAGATGCTGGTATTCAAGAATTGATACACTTCTGCTAGAGATCAACTTTAAAAGAAGTTGCAGTGAGCCAACACTCTATGTAAGGCTACAACTAGATGACATTGCAGTAGTATCGATTTATGTGGATGA
>JAOQMR010000009.1:6325949-6336393 GCA_027563865.1 Erythroxylum pelleterianum | reverse complement strand
TTTCCTCCCTTTATAGCCTCCCTAGTACATACGGTTATAACTAACTCTTGTTCTAGAATAATTCTTTCTCTCTCTCTTCCGAAGATCCTAACAGTTGTCTCGCCCTCCCGTCAACTTCTTCGATTGTAACACTCTTCCTCTCCATCACCACTGTGTGCTAGGTTTTGCTCAGTCCTTCTGTATGGTTCCACACTTGTTGTTAGTGATGCTCTAGGCAACTCGTCTCTGCTACATTGTGTCTTGGGTGATATTATTGATTTTGTTATTGGAGACTGCTGGTTTCTCAAGCTCTTTCACTCCAAAACCAAACATGAAAGTTTGCCATTTCTTTTCTTTTCCTTTACACTGTGGTTTTGTTAGGTTTAGAAGCATAAGGAATCTCTGTTCAACGAAATCAAATAAGGACTGTGAGTGTTTTTCAAACTTTCTTCCCTTCTTGTTGAATTTACTCATGAATAAGAGAGCTCATTGGTGATGAGAGAACTCTCTGATCTCCGATACTTTGTTTTTGGATCAAAGGCAACTTATCTTGTCTGTTGCCTTTATTCAATATATATAGGAACATAACTGTCCCTTAGATAGGGACTACAAGTAGTTTTCTAACCACTAAAAACAGTAGAATAATTAACCACTAATAATTGCAGAATAACTAATAAAATAGACCAAGTACTTTGACTTGTTCACTGAGTAGTTGCCCGATCCTTTTTCTTTAACTTCCCATGTGTAAAGCGCTCATACACTTTAGGAGATGTAACATTACTCCCCTCCCCAACAGCACGCTTGTCCTCAAGCGTGAAAGAAGGATAATGTTGGTGGATATGATCAACATCCTCCTAGGAAGCATCGGCTGGTGACAGTCCTTGCCAATGAACTAACACTGGAGAAGTACCACGAAAAAGGCGATGGTCCAAAATAGCCTATGGTTGGGGTCGTGCGTCATCAGAAGGAAAAGATGGCAGTGTTGGCTGAACAACAATCTTCATGAGAATGGTAAGGCTTCAAATACGAAATGTGGAAAACAGGATGGATGCGGGACTCCGGAGGCAGTTGCAAGCGATAAGCAAGCTGACCGAAACAAGCTAGTGCAGGAAATGGACCATAATATTTTGGAGATAGCTTCTAATTGGATCTTTCCCACAGAGAAAGTTGACGATAAGGCTGCAACTTGAGTAACACCAAGTCCCCCAACCTAAAATTCCAGATTGCGATGTTTAGCATCATAATTAGTTTTCGTATTGGATTGAGCTTGTAGTAGACAACCACAAAGTGTACTTAGCATGTCATTCCGATCTCGAAGAGCAAGATTCACAGCAGCCAACCTGGAAGAGTTCGGAACATATGAAAGTAGACGTGGAGGAGGACGGCCATACACCACCTCGAAAGGTATGCACTTCAAGGAAGAATGGAAACTAGTGTTAAAACAATATTCTGCCCAAGAAAGCCAGTCAATCCATTTCTTAGGCTTATCACTAATGTAGCAACAAAGATACAACTCGACGTGGTTGACAACCTCCGTCTGACCATCCGTCTATGGATGATAAGAAGAACTGAAACAGAGTCGAATGCCATATAATGAGAAGAGTGACTTCTAGAAAGCACTAAGGAACACAACATCCCGGTCGGAAACAATAGTTTTTGGCAGGCCATGTAGCCTAACAATTTGCTCAGAGAAAAGATGAGCCACAGATATAGTAGTATAGGGATGAGAGATTGCCAAGAAATGAGCATATTTAAAAAAGCGATCAACCACAACAACAATAACAGATTTGCTACGAGAGACCGGTAACCCATCCATGAAATCCATCGAAATATCCGACTAGATTTGAGTAGGAACAGCTAAAGGTTGGAGGACGCATGCCAGATGGAGATGGTCAACTTTGTGTCGTTCGCACACCTGACAAGTGCAAACAAATGACTGAACAACAGACTTCAAGCCTTTCCAATAAAAATCAGATGTGATACACCTTAAAGTCTTTTGATAACCTTCATGTCCCATATTATGTAGTGAAAGTATTGTCTCACATACTGGAGAAGAAGACAACAGGTAAACTCTATTTTTGAAGAAAATTAGACCATCCGAGAACTTCCAAGGACCAACTGCTTCCTTTGCTGAATTTTGCTAATCAACTACTGTAATTCAAAATTGGTAGCAATTTCCTAACGAATGTCATCAAAAAGAGTCAATATAGGCATAGAAACAGCAAGTAAAGACTGATCATTGTCTTCAAATTGACCAGATAAAGCATCTGCTACAATGTTTTCGCGGCTAGCCTTATACTCCACAGTAAAATCATAACCCAAAAGTTTACTTAGCCAACGCTGTTGTGGAATCGTGGAGTTTCGCTGTTCCAATAAATATTTAAGACTGTAATGATCTGTGCAAACCAAAAAATTAGTTCCCTAAAGGTATGGGTGCCAGTGAGACATAACTTTAGACAAAGCAATCAATTCTTTTTCATAGGCTAGAAGACGACGATGTCGATCAACAAAGATTCGACTAAAATAAGCCACAGGTTGCCCATTCTATTGCAGAACCACGTCTATACCATTCCTCGAAGTATCACACTCAA
This sequence comes from Erythroxylum pelleterianum, assembly GCA_027563865.1. Lineage (NCBI taxonomy): Eukaryota > Viridiplantae > Streptophyta > Magnoliopsida > Malpighiales > Erythroxylaceae > Erythroxylum > Erythroxylum pelleterianum. The sequence continues at coordinate 6,333,823 of JAOQMR010000009.1, read as the reverse complement.
TCTCAAATGGCATTGAGAAATCTGGTAAAGCGAGAACTGGTGTTGTGGTCATGGTCGCCTTTAAATGCTCGAAGGCCATAATTGCCTCTGGTGTCCATTTGAAAGAGTTTTTCTTAATCATGGATGTTAAAGGCGCAACAATTTTACCATAATCCTTAACAAACTTTCGGTAGTAACCCGTTAATCCAAGAAAACCCTATAAGCCCTTAATGTTGGTTGCTTGCGGGCATTGAGTCATCGCGTTGATTTCATTTGGGTCAGCAGAAACTCCTATAGTAGAATTTGATGGCCCAAATAAGAAACTATAGTCTGAGCAATAAAGCATTTAGAACACTTTAAGAAAAGCTGGTTCTAGTGCAAGATTGAGAAAACCTCCCGCATGTGAGATAGGTGTTCTGCTAAACTCCTACTATAGATCAAAATATCATCAAAGAAGACCAAGACAAATTTATGAAGATAAGGACGAAAAATGTCGTTCATGAAAGCCTAGAATGTGAAGGGTGCATTGGTAAGGCTAAATGGCATCACTAAGAACTCGAAATGGCCATGATGTGTATGGAATACAGTCTTGGCCACATCATTTGGATGCATGCGAATCTGATGATATCAACATCGGAAGTCGAACTTAGTGAAGAATTGAGTACCATGTAGTTCCTCTAACAATTCCTTGATGACTGGTATAGGAAATTTGTCCTTGACGATCTTTGCGTTAACTCCTCTAAAGTCTACACATAATCGCCAAGTAGAGTCTTCTTTCTCAACTAATAACACCAGAGAAGAATACGGTGATTGGCTTGGACGTATTATTCCCTTCACTAACATCTCATCACATTGCTTTTCAATCTCTATCTTCTGTGCATGCTGATATTGGTAAGGGTGGACAACAATTGGGTCAGTTCCGCTCATTAGAGTAATTTTGTGATCACACCAACGAGAAGGAGCTAACCCCACTAGTTCCTTAAAAAGAGCCTCAAACTCCACTAATAGGTTCTGAATTGAGTGGGTGACATGGTCATCTTGTAGCATTACCTGATTAAATGAAGAAGGACCTTGCTGTTGTAGCCCTTGCAATTGGAGGTTGACGCCATCCCACACAATTGGTCCCAATGTGCCAAGCCAATTGATACCTAATGCCGCATCACAAAAACCAAGAGGCAATATATAAAAGTCCAATTGAAAATTGTGGTTTCCTAAACGGAAACAAACATTTTTGCAAAGTCCAAGACATTGCAACTTCTCAACATTTGCCACCACAACCTGAAGATGATTTTTCTTATCAATATTCAAATTAAGATCAGTAGCTAAAGAAGAATCTAGAAAACTATGTGCGCTACCAGTATCAACCAAGATGCGCAGAGGCCTTTTATGGATATGGCCCCCAAGTTGCATCTTCAGAGGATTTGGAGTTCCTGTGATAGCATGGAGCGAAATTTGCAGATCTGGGTCGATGTCAGACCATGATTCAACCTTTGACAAATCTGCAGGGCCATCAATGAAGAATAATTTCGGACAACGATGTCCAGGCAAATAAGCTTCATCGCAGTTAAAACAGAGATTTTGTAGTGCCTGCCATTTTAGCTTTGGTTAATCGCTTGATGTACTGAGGTGGAGTTGGTCGTGAGGACGAATCTTTGTTCGAATTAACGCAGGCAACTCGTGGTTGCGGCTGCTGGATATTTTCTGAACGTCTCGCTCCACGATGACGTTCATATAATTGGGCTAAGTTCATGGCAGTGGTGAGATCCTTAGGTCGACGCAATTCCACTTCCACGCCGATCGAATCCTGCAACCCACTAATAAAAATCTCCACTTCTTGATCTAGTCGGAGGAAGGATGCACGAGCAAACAATTGTTCAAATTGACGTTGGTAGTCTTCTATCGAGCCAATCTGGCGAAGTCGAACCAATTACCAATTCTGCCAATTTACTGCTACTACTTGAAGGTGCAAATCTTTTGAGGTAGTAGTCCTTAAATTCCTGCCAATCCATGTATAGACGATCCTTGTCCAATTTCAAAAACCAATAATAAGCTTCATCTTCCAAATGTGGAGCAACCATGCTCATCTTATCGCAATGTCGAACTTGCTGATGTCGAAAGTAGTAATCGCAGTGACTCAACCATGATAACAAGTTGGTTGACCCATCGTAGCGTGGGAAGTCCAATTTGCAGTGGCAGTGTGGACCACTGCCTCCGCTGCATTCCAGACCCCCATCATCCTGGCGATTGGAGCGATCACGATTGATGCTTCCCTCTCCGTGTTCTCGACGATTGTGAGTAATGTGAGATACTTCTCGCATCATCTCTTGAAGTTGGGCTTACAATTCGTGACGATCACATTCTCATTCTTCCCTGTATATCTCTTGATCTTGTTGGTATTGGACCAAAAATGCATCCAACTGCTGCTGTATTGAATGGTTTGGGTCACCCATAGTAGTCTCTGATACCAAATTGTTAATGCCCCTACTGTAGGATTTAGTTATGGATCTCTGTTCAACGAAATCAAATAAGGACTCTGAGTGTTTTTCAAACTTTCTTCCCTTCTTGTTGAATTTACTCATGAATATGAGAGCTCATTGGTGATGAGAGAACTCTCTGATCTCCAATACTCTGTTTCTGGATAAAAGGCAACTTGTCTTGCTTGTTGTCTTTATTCAATATATATAGGAACATAACTGTCTCTTAGATAGGAACTACAGGTAGTTTTCTGACCACTAAAAACAGCAGAATAATTAACCACTAATAACTGCAGAATAACTAATAAAATAGACCAAGTACTTTGACTGAATCACTGAGTTGTTGCTCGATCCTTTTGTTTGAACTTCCCATGTGTAAAGCACTCATGCACTTTAGGAGATGTAACAATATTCTATCAGTGTTGAAAGTCAATTCATGTCTTCTCCAACCGTTCATCATTAAGCTACCCAAGAACATATCTTATGTTATCTAAAGGGATACTGTGTGAAAATCATGGACAATCACGTTAAATTATTTTCATATGCCAATTAGTCAGGTTCTAAGATTGACTAGAAATCTACTACTGGCTATTGTATCTTTGTTAGAGAAAATTTGTAGTGGAAAAGCAAGAAGTAAAATGTTGTATCCAAATACAGTAGAGAATCTGAATATAGAGCTATGTTGTAAGCATCATGTGAGATAATGTGGATATATCAATTATTTGAATTTGGTTTTAAAGCCTAAATTCCATCAGAGTTGTGGTGAAGTAATCAAGTTGCTATGTATATTGGTTCTAATCTTGTGTTTCATGAACAAATTAAACATAACTATCACTTTGTTTGTGAAAAGTGCAATAAAACTTGATTTCTACAAGATATGCCAATGTTAGAAAACAACTCAAAGATATTTTTACAAAAGCTACAAACGGTTTCAAGTCAATTATATTTGTAACAAACTGGGGATGACTAAAATCTAAACTCTCACTGAGGGGAGTGTTACAGATTCTAGAGATATGTAACTAATAGGATATTTCAAGGCCTAACTATAGGCTTGATTATAGGGATTACATTCTCTAATTAGTCTTGATTTATTTTTCTATATGTACCCCTATTATGTACAAAAAACTAAGAAAGAAATCAAATAACTTTCCTCCTTTCGTTACAATGAGCAATCATTATCCTATGTGCAAAGTTGATGGATTTCATGTTATACAATGCAATGCATAAAAAACCAAATTAGATAGTTCTTTTTACGTCAAGTTAGATAGTTACCATTGGAAGCTCGATTAGTTTATGTCCTGAATTTTTACAGAAGGTTTCAACTCCATCATAGCTCAACCAACGATCTCTTTGACCCCAGCAAAGAGTAGTTTGGACTTTCCAATTTTGATCCAAGAGAACCATCCTCATATCTTCAACATATTTCTATAACGAAACCAAAACAAAATGGTAGCAGAACAGTATACAAACATCTGAAGATGAAAACTAGTATGAAAATTTTCACTTGTTTTCTATGGACAACAAGGTGAAATTGCTCCTAAATCCACTTATAGAAACACTTGGAATATAGCTTTAAACAAACAAGATAATTTTCTATACAGTTAAATTACATAAAGCTTATGAAGTACACTACTAAATTAGGTGTAGATTATGCATATCATTTTCATTAGAAACCTGGAACTTGCACGTGCAATACTCATATGTGTCAAGGATATCTTCCTTTTAAAAGAGATCCATAGATATTTGGATAAAAGGAAAATGATTAAGTACACTTGTTACTCTCTTTTACACTCTGCCTCTCCATATTTCCTTTCTTTTTAGTTTTTATTTTGTTTGCATACTATCCGATTATAAGAAAATAGAAAGGAAGAAACTAAGCACCTTTAGGTCCTTCTTCATGGCCCTACTAATTGCATTCAATGCAAACCCTGCAGAACCTGATGTGAGATAAGGTCTTCTATACACCATTGCATCATCTTCTTTCATTTTATAAGGACCACAACTTGTCAAGGCTTTGTCACTGGCCCTTAGAGGATCCTATGCGGGTGCAGAAGTGAACCATAAGTTGTGTCAAACGAAAATTGTAAAAGATATGAAAAATAACTAAGCATAATAGTTGTGCAAAACGATGACAGATAACAACAGTAAGTAACCCCTCTTGCACGTAACTTGAAACAAATCTTTACCTGAGAAAAAATTTCACCTAGCAAGAAGTTGCTGAAAATAGACAAAGCCGATGGAAGGTTTGCATGTGTAGTTGTTAACTTTGAGTGAACAAGAGACAAAAACAATGTGTGTTAGTCATTAACATCCTAAAAATTGAAAAATAAGAGAGATTCTTTTATTTTTTTTTTGTTGAAGATGTAGGAAGACAAATTCAGCTGACGGTATACACTTCTTATAAAGTAAGTCAAAACATAGAAACTATGAGATTTGCTAGTTGGTAAACCTTTATTAATTACGTGGAAGAGTTAGGTTCGCATACCCCCTCACCAAGATTAAGATCGTTGGGAAGGAGGGAGGTCATCATAAAAAAAGCAAGGTCTCCAAGAGAAAAATGAAAGTGAAAGTTTTTTCTTCTGTTCTTTGAATTTCTAGTCAGATTAGGTGTGTGCTATAACTGCAAAGAGATGTATAAAGTTTAACATTCTAAAACTACATTAACCTGCTGTCTCTGGCATGAAAACACAAGATAAGTATTGACTTGAAGAAGTAACAGAAATGGTGAAGGTTGAGAAAATCATTACAGGAGGATTCAGGAGTACTAAATCTTTGAGTTTTTCCTGATGATTGTAAGCATATTTAACAACCACTGGCGAAAAGTAGCCCTACAAAGTACATCAATTATTAGAAGATCATCAGTTATATTTCAATGAAAATAGTATTTATGAGGTGCATCAAACACTTGGAAAGTTATGTTGCAAAACAAACCTGCACAACAATTGAAACTTTATCCACAGTCATTTCATCAATAAGGGACTTCAAGGCTGATACATATTCTGCCAAAAGAAATAAAAAATTCATGTCAGTGTTTTCCTGGTTTTTTTTTCCTCTCATGGATATCTACAAAGTATAATGTTATTATTAAAGAGATATTCCTTTGCTTGTTTGTGTAGCTATTTAGGCTTAAGCAAATACCATCCAAAGTGTAGTCAAATCCATATCTAGGTTGAGGTTTATCTGAAAATCCAAAACCTGTGACAGAAAGTAAGACAAAACCAATTGAAACAATATTGAAAACAATCAGATTTCAAAAGCAGCTAAACTCATTTCAAAATGTCGTTAACGACAAAATGAGTTTTGACTTTACCTATCCAATCAAAAGCAATGGCACGAAAGTTCTTAGAGAGTTTGGTGACAACTTTGCGATAAGAGTACGCCTGTAACATAACTAAAAAGCTTTCTCTAAGTCAGATCTTTATAAATGACTCATAAATAGTATCATTATTCTTCTATTAGGGTAATATCAGGAACAAGGTCTTCAAGGAAAGGAAATGAGCAGGTCATATTGATATCCATATTGAGAACAACATGTCGTATTACGCTTTTATAATTAGATACAATAATCAAGAGTAGAAAGACCATGAAGTGATTGAAACATCCTAAACAAAGGATCAATCCAAGCACCACATGGATATGTACTTAACCAACTGAAAAATGTTAAGACCTAGATGAAATTTTTGTTTACAACTGTCTTAGAAAAGATAACAGTCTATCCTAATTCATAAGTAGTAATCCCATAAATTTAAGAGATGATATTCAATGCTAAAGGCAATCAAGTCATAATATTACTTATCTAGCATCATTAGAACTGGTCTATTGAACTATTGCATGGTAAAAAGATTTTTAGCATACTCCTAGTCAATTTCTAACACCCATCAAAAAGAAAAAGACGCACCTGTGAAGGAAAACCATGAATCAAGACAACTGTAGGATAACGAGCATTTCCACTTTCAACACAGAACCATCTAATTGCACAAAATCACACACATGAATCATAATTCAATGGATAATCCCTGCAAGTAATCCAATTTGAATTTACACTCATTTAGGACGCCTATGAAGTCAAAATGCATATGAGCTAATAACCCTCCTAATGCAGCTTTAAGTTTTACCTGAAAACATCACCTGAGGCCTGGGAACCAGCACCCATTTTAAGTCCAAATATAGGATCTTTTGCCCTGTCAGCAGATCCTAGAATAGGATGAGCTTTCACCTATAAAAAAATGCAATGATATTTAGCATTATTCCACAACATTCAAACAGTAATAAATACCAGTTTGTGATATAACAATATACAGTAATTAAGCAGTACTAGAACTGAAATCAGAACAGCATACAGTTTAGTAGAAAAATGTACATCGAAGTGAGATAAAACTAAATGAACTTGAACACAATCTTGAGTAGGAGATACTGAGTAGTAGAACACACTATCTTTCCTTGCTTAAACCATTCATCAGACGGACTTGGTTCATCCGAATATTTTCCTGCACAAACACCAAACACGGTATGTGAAACAGGTCCAAAAAACTCGAAATAAATTAAAATTTGATAACAGTGACAAGTAAAAGGCACCTCCACTGAAAGAAAATCCATCCCCAGCAGAAAATGGAGCATCTACGAGATAGTAATCCTGTTTTAAGATCCAGAATAAGGAATAAAATCCATCTGGAGGCGTAACAAAATAGGCATGTTAATTTTAATACACCAATCAAATGACGAAGGTGAAAGTATACGTCATCCTGGCCATTGGATTTGCATGTGAGCCGAAGAACTTTTCTTTGGCCGTGTGGAGTCAATGGTTTAAAGAGTGTGCAAAGATACGATGAAGGGGGTGGAGCAGAGAAGAGAAAAGGGAATTGGAGTTGACGAAGATGAAGTGAGGATGGGGTTTTCGCTTGAATTGCCATGGCAAAGTTGTCGTGGCGGGAGAGAAGCAGAGAGATAAAGAAAGAGGGGAGCTTTGTCGACCTTAAATACGTTTTTGAGGATTGCCATCCTTCGGCTCTGGCTCTTTCACTCGTTGCCCTTTTATGTTTGGTGTACGTTATAGTGCTTTATTTGTTTGTTGACGAGTATTTAAGTAATTGGTATATTTACGTTCATGGTATTCAATCGTAGCGGTTAGTTTTTAACTATAGACGAAGAAGTTGAAAGAAAGTTTTAGGAGTTATTTGTTTCCATTTTTTTCTTCTGTTTTTTTTTTTATCGTTTTTGTAAACAGAAAAACAAGTAAGTAAAACGTATTTAGTTTACTCTATTGTAATTTTTTGTTTCTGAAAATAAAAAAATCACAACAGTTTTACAGAAACCAGAAAACATCGTTTCTTTGAATTTTGACAAGAGGTTTCCTTCGACAGAAAAACAACATATCTTTATTTTCTATCTCGATTAATAATAATAATAATAATAATAATAATA
>JAOQMR010000009.1:6309485-6320483 GCA_027563865.1 Erythroxylum pelleterianum | reverse complement strand
GGAAAAAGAATATGGATTTTGTTCAATGATAAGGAAGCATTGTGGGTGAAGTGGGTTCACTCAATTATTCTTAGACGATCTACTTTCTGGAGTGCTCAACCTACTGCTAATAGTTCTTGGAGTTGGAGTAAACTTATTCAGGTTAGAAATATTATTGGGAATCACTTCAGCTTTAAAATTGGCAATGGTTTTTCTACTCTCTTATGGCAGGACCCTTGGCACCCTAGCGGTATCCTTAAGGATCTCTCTACACCTAGAGCCATCAATGGGTCAAACCTTCTACTAACTGCAAGAGTTGCTGACATTATCAGAGGCAATATGTGGTGCTGGCAGGACGCCACAATTGAGACAATTCGTACACTCGAGCCTTTACCATACCAACCGGATGGGTCTAAGTCGGATCACCTGGAATGGACTGCTAGTCCTACCAGAATTTATACTAATACTTCAACCTATACCTTACTGAGGCCTCCTCTCCCAAAAGTCCCTTGGCACAAGTTAGTTTGGCACAAAGGGGCCAACCCTAGGCATGCCTTTATCTTGTGACTAGCTGTCCTTAATAAGCTCCAGACTAGGGATCAGCTCCGATATACTTATATCTCAAATCATTGCTCTCTATGCCTTTCGGATAATGAGTCGTCAAACCACCTCTTTTTTTAATGTTCCTTTTCCAAATCGGTGTGGTTACACTGCATCTCCCACTTTCAACTCAATATTCCTCACCTCCTCAGCCTCCCAGCTATTATCCATTGGTTCAGCCAGCCCCAAGGCCACAGGACCATTGACCTTAATATTTTTCTCATTCTTCTCACTGTTATTGTTTATAGCTTATGGTCTGAAAGAAACCTTAGAACTTTCAAAATGCAGCTTTGGGCAAGGGAAACATTATTACTAACGTGATCTTCTAAGTACGGGAACAGCTCAACTTAAACACCGAGAGAAGGTAATGGGAGGTTGTTGTCTTGTTCTGCCTTTTCTTGTTTCTTCTTCTTTCTTTTATGCAGGTACCCCTTTCGTTGATCGACCGTAATTATGTTTTAATCTCCTTCTCTTCTTGGATTCACGCATCAGTGTACTACCTTGCAGCTGTGATAGTATCTTCAAAGTTCATACCTTGTCACTCTCTCCTTTGGAGAGCCACTTCTTACTGTTTTGTTGTGAGTACTGTACTTGATTGCATAATCTGGGGTTTGCGTTTTTTATCTTGTTATGGGTGTGTTGCTGGTAATCTTGTCTTTCTTTTGGGAGCTGTGGTTGTTGGTTGTTTTCAGCTTTGTGTGTGTTGTTTGGTGATGGGACGTCTAGGACCTCTCATGTTGCTGCCAGTTCCTTAGTTGGGCTTAGAGGCTGTTGCTTAGGCAATATCTTGCTGTACATAATTTTTCATTAATTTAACTTCTCTGATTTATAAAAAAAAAAACATTTCAACCATAAACTTACAAGTATAACTCATTATATATGATTACATAATTCAACCATAAATTTACAACTTTCTAAGTTTTTAATCAATATTAAAGTTTTAATCCTTCAACTTTAATATTTATGAAATTATTTTGATATTTACTAATATTAGTAGTACCGATCTGTATGGGAAGAAATCGTTAGTAGTATTGAGTGGTACCTATGTTCGGTACAATACATCAAAGTTTTGTAACATTTTTTGGCTAGTGCGGCCGGTATGGTATGAAATCACTGCCTTGGGTAACACTGAACTGAGGTGAGATTGTTATGTAACTATGCCTTAAATTTTGAGAGAGAGTAAGCCAGGTAAGATGCTTGGCGAGTGAATCTCATATCAACGTGTTAATCCGGCATTGCAAAGTAAGGATAAGCTGTGGATAAGGTTCCAAGCCAATGAGAACGTTACAAGTTTGACACCTCATCACGTACAGCCGCAAGTTTGTGAATAATAGATACTCCATGGATAGCCCGTGGATAAGGTTCCAAGCCAGTGAAATCTTCACAAGTCATCAACCAGAGCCACAAGTGTTTGAATAATAGATACTCATTCAAGTTAGTCCGAAAATCTCTACATTTTTTCCTTTCTTACATATTTGTAACCTACAACCTCTAGAGATCCAGTTAACAAAAGCATTTGCAATGGCCACTACCACTGCACCAATGGCCAGCCAACTTAAAAGGGGCTTTGCTTCTTCTATGACCAGAGGGCTTGTTGTCCCCAGTGGTATCTCTGGAGCTCCCTTTAGAGTGTTACCTTGCAAGAGACCCTCTTCCTTCACTGTCAAAGCCATTCAGTCAGAGAAGGTATGAATGCTTTGATTTTCATGCTACAAGGTATGAAATTCTTTATATGTATCAAATAGAACTGAAGCATGATACGGATCTTTAAATAGAGTTCAAAGAAATCAACTTGCTGTACGAATAATTCTTGGCTCCTAGGGGAACTCCAAGCATTTGTAGCGCTAAGTATATCAGCGTTAGGCACTAATGATACAACCATGATAAATGCTGAAATGTGTTATGGTTATTATTACAGTCTACAATTCAGGAATTCGTTTTTTGTTGCACAGCCAACCTACCAAGTGATTCAACCAATCAATGGTGACCCCTTCATTGGAAGCCTTGAGACTCCAATAACATCCAGCCCATTGATCGCATGGTACCTCTCCAACCTACCTGCATACAGGACAGCAGTGAGTCCACTTCTCCGAGGAATTGAGGTCGGGCTCGCCCATGGCTTCCTCCTGGTTGGTCCATTTGTGAAGACAGGTCCTCTAAGGAACACAGAATATGCAGGACAAGCAGGGTCATTAGCAGCTGGTGGCCTTGTTGTGATACTCAGCATTTGCTTAACCATGTATGGAATAGCATCCTTCAATGAAGGAGAGCCCTCTATAGCCCCTAATCTAACATTGACTGGTAGGAAGAAGGAGCCTGACCAGTTGCAAACTGCTGATGGATGGTCCAAGTTCTCTGGTGGGTTTTTCTTTGGTGGAATTTCTGGTGTCATTTGGGCATACTTCCTTCTATATGTCGTCAACCTTCCTTACTACTTTAAATAGAGGAAGTCACTTTTTATATTTTCAATGTACATCTTCTCATTTGGCTACTCATCTGCAAATGGACATCCTTCAATATCTATCAGTATTGATGAACTTAAACTGATATCTGTCAGTAGTTATTAGTCTTCATGTTGAATACCCATAAACTTACTTCCACTGCTCGTACAGGTGATAACTACTCGCAATTTTACTTTGCTTGAACCTTCTGCACCCATTGAAGCATTGGTGCCGATGTCTGCCGAGTCCATTTCTTAGCACCATTATATAGAATTGATAGGAATCCTGGTCGTGAAGTAATGGGAAAACATACATAAATGAGATTTAGTAAAGAGTGCTGGATGGGTCAACATGAATGAGATTTAGAAGAGATGGAGGTTAATTCTCTTCTCGAGTACGTTGGATTCAACATATTCACATATGGATCGAATATATATATTTATTACCATAACTTCCTTGTACATCAGTATGGATGTACATAACATGGATGTAAGCTTATGATGTCACAGATATTGTGACCTTTTCTATTCAAGGGGCTTAGGCTCTATACGTCTTCAATTTGAAGGAAACAAAGACAGATCATTGATACCATTAAGGGTAATTCAGGAGAAATACTTCCAATTGTTTTGTGTTAACAAAAGAGAAATTACAATTATTTGATTCACTTTTTAGACATTTATAATAGTCTTGGAAAATATGTCAACAGAGAAACGTTTAGGATATTTCTTTAATGGATATTATCCTTGATAATATATAGTCTGTTTGGTTCAAAGAATGGAATAGATAGGGAATAGAATATTTATTCCTAAAAATAGAAAAGACGAGGAATAAAATAAAATGAGTATTACTTTGTTTGGTTTAAGGAATAGAATAGATAAATAATTTTTATTCCAATGTTTAGTTTGAAAATATAAACTTGGAATAAGAATAGAATAAGTAACAAAAAGACTAAAATGTCCTTATTATTATTATTATTACTACTACTACTACTACTACTACTATTACTACTACCACCACCACTACTACTACTACTGTTATTGTTGTTGTTATTAATTTTATTATACGAAATTATTTATTATTATTATTAATTATAACATAAAATAAATAACAATAAAACGATATTGACAATGAATATAACATAAGGCTTTAAATTACTAAAAAATTAGTTAAACAAAAAATAAGTATAGCCTATTTTAAATAACTAGACAAAATAACTTCTACAATATTTATCAGTACATGGATACACTTTGGAGCACATCTGATACACTGGAATGTATACTGGAACTACATACATTACATTGCTGCTCAATTTCATCGGAGTTCACCAGCACGCCATTTGGGGTATCCTCCGAATGGAGCTGGGAAGAAACGTCATCTATGGCAGAATTCAGTTGTGCAATCTTCTCAGTCAAGATTTTATGATTTTTTTGTGAATTACAGATCCAAATGTTGTTTGTCAATAGATGTTACTACATTAATAAGTATCAAACAGATAACCCATAAACCCACGACATGATTATAAACATATTAATGTGATGACGGCTGGGAATCTGAAACTATCGGTTTTTATATGAAAACTAAAACAGTTCGGAAACAACTTCGGCATAACAACAATCAATAGATAAAGAAGAGGTTGTGCAACAACTTCATGCATTTTCTAAGACCTTATCCAACATCAAATCACAGATTAACAAGGATAATGGAAGATCGAAAAGCAATCTCACAGAACTATAGCAATCTAGTGTTTCCTACACCAAAATTTAAAACAAAATTGATTACAATCGCACAAATTTACAAGTGAAAGGTCATAACTCAAGAGCTTTTTCTTCATCGTAGATGTATTTAGGTAGTTTCCTCATAAGATCCTTTCGGTCTGTACCAGCTAACAACTTACTGATCTGAACAAAGAACACGTATATTCCCAACCTTGTAGTATATTTCAATTATAACTGCTGACCAGGGGTGTATAAACCTGGTGGTTTGGGTGAGCCCGCACCGCTTAGGTTTTGTCCCCTTTGATGCAGCGAGTTGAACTACAACCGTTTGCCGCTGTGGGTGTCTGGGGCTCGAACTCGAGACCTCAGGGTTTTGTTGGATGCAAGACCTACGCCTCACACCACTTAAGCCCCAAACACCCACAGCGACAAACGGTTGTAGTTCAACTCGCTACACCAAAGGGGATAAAACCTAAGCGGTGCAGGCTCACCCAAACCACCTGGTTGTACAAGAATTTTTGAATCAACCACAGTGCCTACTGCGACCATCTTTTGTTACTGTGATATATTTGCACTCATGCAAGAAATCATAAATTGAAATTGAGATCAACATCAGTCTCGTATAGTGTCACACGATAAACCACATATATAGTCATATAGACTTGTTATCTGGAGAATAAGTGATATTTCGTACCTCACCAGACCATTCTGCATCAATCAATTATAAAAAGAACTTTCAAATGATAATGCTTAAAATTCGTTAAATTGTGGTAATGGTAATGAAAGCACAGATAGATGAATTCCTATATACCTCAATGCAACATTCCAACTTAACTTACTTGGAGCATGTATATTCATAATCCTATTAACAAGATGCCTGCAACAAATGGATATCTAAAATATCAGTTTATGAACTTACTAATTGCTTTACTTACAAATGAATTATGATCAATACTTTATGTAAGAGGATATAATATCAAGCACAGAAAAACTATACCATACACGTAATGTTAAAAAGTTCACCACAATTATGTTTGACGCTTCAAAAAACAAAACATGCATGCCACAATTACTGTTCCTCAATGATGAGCTAACTAAAATACATTACAATAATCTCCTATAGCGTTTTAATGAATGATAAAATAATTAAGGGTGCTTATAGATTAAGATAAGGAGATCCATTTTCTTAATATCTATTTATAATAAGCATAGAGGTCCTTACCAAGCTTGTAAGTCATGTTATTTAATAGGAAAGAAACTTCAAATATCACCACAAATGCAAGAAGTTGAAAATTTACAACTTGTCCTTTGTAAATGACTTATTTCTTCTCTTAGGGGTAAAATCAAGTTCAATTAGTGCTCTTACGTTTTGACCCTAAAAATATCTCTTATGCCTCTTTATGAATAAAGACAAAAGCTTATTGTTTGAAACTAATCATCTAGCCAATTGGCTCTCAAATCTTACATTAATCAAGCCTGTGAAATGTCCATTTACATCCTTATTCCTATCTCTTCTAAGAGACCAACTTATAAAGATTTGTCTTCCCTTGATTGAACGAATTCAAAGAAGAATTAACAACTAGTGCAATAAAAGTTTTTCATTTACAAACAGAACCTAACTCATCAACTTGGCAGTCAATATCATATATGTTTATTTGTCTTCTCATATGGTGTTTCCAAAGAGCCAAACCAAAATATTAGATCAATTGATGAGGAACTTCTTATGGTTACATCTCATAAGAAAATCAATCAAAAAAATGAAATATAGTGATATTTGCTTATCAAATGAGGAAGGAGGTTTGAGAATCATTTCCATTAGAATGATTAAGCATATGTGGAGAATTCTTACAAATAATCAAGCTCTTTAAATGAGATGAATCCATGATCATTACCTAAAGAATACCTAAAAGCAGCACCTCATAGACTATGCTGCAAATTATCAAAATGAGAAAGTCAAATTCGAATTTAAGCACAAAATTAGCAATGACTTGAACACAAGCTTCTGGAGTAATGATTAGAGCAACAAAGTCCCTCATTGTAGAATTATTGAGCTTAATTATTGACTTCTAAGAATTAACTCTCATAACAATCACATCCACTCCCTTCATAAACTTGAACATAGAAACTTCAATTCAATGGCTAAAGCATTCCTTTAGAAGCATTACAAATCATTCTTGCAACCTGTGTTTAAGGACTCAAGGCATTTAAGTGAATTGATAACAAATAGTCTAGTTCAAGTATGCAAATCCTACAATTACATTCATCCTCTAACTTGCTATTGAAAAAGGTTAAACACAATTGATAGATTTAAAAGCAATCACAACATTGATAATTGGTGTGCCTTATGTAAATAGGAACTTGAGTCAATTAATCATCCCTTCTTTTTTGTAATTTATGTTGTTACGTATAAGAAATGATACAAAAACTATACAACTTTTATTCTCCATATGGTGACTGACTCTCGATAATTAACAAGATCAATCAAAGAAAAAGTGTTTACAAAGGATACCTCTTTATCTTTTTTTTTGAAATTTTAAGAAATATATTAGCTATAATCAGAAAATTTACAATGTACAAAATCTAACACACCCTCAAGGCAGACAAAAAGAGGAGGCAAACAACCCCACTGTCTCTAATCACAAAACAGCCCAAGCAAAACACAAAACTATAAATACCAGCGTCTCCTCAAGGCTAGGCGCAAAGAGTCCTGTTTACCGTGCACTAAGATGGCCTCCCGTATCAAATTGACGATGTAGTCCGCCAACGCATACTTACTCTTTTCGACTTGCTTATAAATGCGAGTGTTCCGCTCCCTTCACACTTGGTAGATCACCATTTGAAACGAGGCCTTAATAAGGAAACCATCAAGCCTCCCATGTTGCGATTTATGGATCACTTCCTCTAGCACCTCATTCCATTCATAAATCGAATCAAGAGTGCCTAGCAAATGCAAAATACAAATCCAAACCACTTTGGTATACACACATTCAAAGAATAGGTGGTTCCTATGATATGCGCTAAATTGTTGATATTTTTAATCATTTATACTTAGTGATTATTGAAATAAAATTGCTTAAGATACTCATTTTAATTTATTTATGATTTTAGGTACAATTTGGAAGCAATTAAATTAAAGTGCGTCAAAAGTACTGCATTTGAATTATTTTCTGAAAAGCAATTTTAACTCGTCTTCATGGATTAACAAGAAGAAAATTAAAAGCATCTTAATTTTCCAATCACGCAAGAGGGGCGTGACCAAGAGGCTGCGTGAAGATTTGAAATACGAGCAAATTAAAATTGAGAGACAAGGGATAATTTGCCATTAAAGAGGAGAATAAATCAGCAGGTCCTTCCTTGAGAGAGCACGCATTAAGGGCACAAAAACGCAGAGTCAAGGGCAGCAGGCAACGAAAATGCGTGACCTTAGGAGGCAAATTGTGACCAAGTAGAGAGAGGACAACGATCAAAGGGGCAACCAATTAAAGAGGCCAGCAATTAAATGAGACACTAGATCAAAGCAAAATAGAAATGTGAGACAGCTGGCGTGTAACAAATAGAAGAGCAGGTTGCATTTATCAAGCAGTGAGACAAATAGCAGCTGAAGGCACTAAAATAGACGTCACACGTGAAGACAGCTGAAGCATGGACCAGGCAAAGAAAAGAAACAGCAACCAATGAAGTGTGCGTCCCAGATTGTCAAAAATCAGCTACAATGGAGGGTCCCATAGGCAAACCACGCTGGAAAGAAAGGCAGTTGGCGATAAATACATGTGAAGAGAGGGACCCAGCATTATTTGAGAAAGCAACAAGCAAATAAATTTTAAGGACACCACCTACGACGACGCAATAGGAGCTGGGCAGAAGACACACAAGCAAGTGGTAAAACATGACAAGTGACCCTTATTTGTCGCTATTACTAAAATAAGCAAGCAGCAAGGCAGCAGGCGTGAAGGAGTCAAATCAAATTAAATCAGGCCAGCAAAACGACGCAGGGGTATCAGCTTCAGGAAAATAGGTGTGCCACGCGTCAATTCAAGAGGGACCAGCAGTTAATTTACGCGTAACAGCCAAGGTAAAATAGTCACGCATGCAAATCAGCAAGACAAAACAGTAGCCAGCAATTGTTCAGCGTGACCCAGGATTAAAATGGAAAAAAGGAGATACATCCAACGTGAGCAGATGAAGTCACAGTTAGACAACCAATTAAAATGTGACACTAGAGCTGGATGGGAAAGCAAGAACAGCTGGGAGGCAAATCAACGCACACGCACAAGGGGAAATGGTCCCACAAGCACGCAACAGTCCACAAAAATCAGCATTGGAGATTTTAAAATGAGCTACAAAGTGACGTGGAGCAAACAGGCAGCAAATTCCAGCAGACAAGTGGGTTTGAGGAGCCTCATGCAGGGGCCTACTTTATGATAAAAAAAGCAAGTGAGAAAGCAGAGGAATTATTGCGGCAAAAACAACGAAGGCGTGTTGGCGTGCACTGGCGAAAAATATGGAGATTGAATTAGAAGCAGGCGTCCAGACAAAGGAGAGTTACTCTACAATCAAGTGAGGGCGGCGTGTGTCAAGATAGGTCGGCGCAGTGCTGGAAATGGAGGAAATCACGCGAGGGAAAAAAAGCCAGAGATTTATTATACCATCAAAGAGGAAAGGGGAAGTCGGCAGTGGCTTTGGGGAGAATAGTTTTAGCACAAACAAATCAGTATGAGCCGCCCAGTGCACATTCATGTTGTTCAAGACCAAAACAATGAGGCTAGCCCTGGCGGCAAAGGAGAGAAAACGATTCTGCCAAGCATTGATTCGACTCTTAAGCTTTTCCAGCAATGGCAAGAAGTCAGTGTAACGAGGCTTCCCAGCAGTGATTGGAACCCCCAGATAGCGGAATGAGGTGTCAAGGAGAGATAGCCCAACAACATTACTCAGCTCATCCCGGTTAGGAACATCAGAGGATATATAAATACCACTCTTCTGAGGGTTGATTTGCATACCCGACCAGCGAGAAAAAGTAGCCATAAGATTCAGCAGCATAAGTAAAACCCGTGGCTCTGCCTTGCATAAAAGGATTACATCATCCGCATACATTAAATGAGACAACTTTAGGTCAACACATTGGTAATGATATCGAAAGTGCCCATTACATTGGACTAGGTTGGAGAGCAATCTTGATAAGCCCTCCATTGCCAATATGAATAAGTAAGGGGAAAAGGGATCCCCTTGTCTAATTCCACGTTGAGGGTTAAAGGGTTTCGTTGGGAGGCCATTGACTAGCACACTCAGAGAGGACGTTTGGACGCATTGAGAAATCAAATGGCAAAACCGTAGGGGCAACCCAATTCCCAACAAACATTCTTGTAAGTAATGCCAGTCAAGAGTATCAAAAGCTTTATACATATCAATTTTTAAAGCGCAACTGTTAACTTTCTTACCAGGATGATAATCCCCCATCAGCTCTTGTAGCAAAAGAATGTTGTCCCCAATATTCCTAGACTTAATAAAAGCCCCCTGAGCAGGGCTGACCACCTCCACTAATACCTCTTTCAAGCGCTCCGCTAGAAGGGGAGCAATAATTTTGTACACGGTATTGCAACACGATATAGGTCAGTAATCCGTAATCCTGTCAGGTCTCTCCTTCTTGGGAATTAAAGATATATGAGTATGATTGATCTCTAGCAGGAGTTTCCCAGAAGAGAAAAATTCCAGGACTGCCTCCGTGACCAACTGCCCAGTAATGTGCCATGTCTGTTGGAAGAACCCAGCCGAGAACCCATCTGGACCAGGAGCTTTGGAGCTATGAAGGCGAAACAAGGTAGCCTTCACTTGCGCCTCCGTGAAAGGGGCATTTAGAAGGTCCAATATATCTTGACTAGGAGTGAAGTCCAGAACATTTCTAACCCCAAAGCCCGTCCTTCCCATTGCATCGGAGCTGCCCATAAGCTGAACAAAAAAATCCTTCACATGTTCGGACACCGCTGTTTGACCCCTCAAAATGCTACCTTCAGAATTCATGAGTTCAGTAATAGTGTTAGAATTACGCCTTGCAAGGATAACGGCATGGAAAATTTTAGTGTTTCGATCACTGTCCTTCAACCAGGTTTGACGGGCTTTTTGCATAAGAATGGAGTCCTTTAACTTCAACGTCTCCTGATATTTTTGCATGGCATTCGCCTCAAGAATCCGAAGACCCTCATTGAGGGGCTCCCTATAACACCACTGCTGGAGATCAGTTAAGTGAGAGCTCAACTCCTGAAGGTTAT
>JAOQMR010000009.1:6268110-6287937 GCA_027563865.1 Erythroxylum pelleterianum | reverse complement strand
AGACGGTATGGTTGAGGTTTTTATTCAGCAAAGATTATAAACGTATGTGACGCGAACTTAGTTAAAAAATAGCTTTCCGTAAAAGCTAAAATTTTGGCTTTTTTAATAGCTCCAAATTTTAACTTTTGAAAAAGCTGTATTTTAGTTTTTAAAAAAGCTATTTCTACTTCAAAAGTGTTTTTGAAATTTACAACTAAACACTTACTTTTTTCCTTAAAATAGCTTTTGCTATAGACAAAAGTATTTTTGGACCCTCCAAAAGCTGAACCAAATAGGGGCTAAGTAGGGGTACTAATGGGCTAGGCTTGCCTAAATTTGAGCCCAATCAGACAACTTTTAAGTAAACTTGGGTTTAATCTGAAGCTCGATCAGGCCAAATTACAGACAAGTTTCAAGAAGTTATATAAGGATGGCAAATGTGGCCCAACCTATCCCGACCCAACCCGACTTCGGTGTGGGTTGATCAAGTTATAGGTCAGGCCATGACCGAGATTGCTTGTCTAGCCTTAATTCGTGATCTGACAGGAAAGTACAAAACGATGTCATTTTTTTAATTATTTTTAAAAATAAAGTCAAGTCGGACCATAGGTCAGGCAACCTCCGACCCTTTGAGCCACGAGGTAGGCAGGCTATGTTGCCATCCCTAAAGCTACGAAGTCTTTAGAGCCTACTGCAGGTTCTTTGCAAACTGGTGGGCTAACTGCTATGTGAAGTTGACAGATTTAATTTAATGGCTATAACAAGGCTGATTGTAGAACTGAATTAGAGTTTTATGAAAAATTTCTTGCGATCAATTTGAGAAATAACAAGCCTTGTTTCTTGTACATAATGTGAGAAACAACGATCTTCTATCTAGTATCTTCTATATAATTTGGAAATCTGTCTTTTACATAATTCATGGAAAATTCCATTGAGATGGAGTGCTTTGTTATAGATGGCTGAAATGGTAGGTTTGAGGAAGTAGTAGTGTGTGGTCTTACGTTCCTTGTTTTGGGTTTCTGTAGCTTGACATCCAGAGGTAGCAGATAAAAGACATCTGCTATCTGCTATGCACATTCTGAGCAAAAAAGACATCTGTGCAAGATACATGCCTCCAGAGTTGTAGAAGATGCTTGCTTCAACCGTTAGTCTGTAATTGGATGTTTTTTTCAAAAGCAGTCAAGAAGTCTGTCATGCATGCCTTGTAAGTCTCCATTCCATCAACCTTCTCAGCAAGCTCCAGCCCAACACTCATCCACTTCTTAGCTGTGTCAACCTTCCCCAACTTCATAGGCAATGCTGCCCTGTTCCATGCGGTCATTGCAAGCCATTTGCCTTCATCAGTTGGATATTCACCTACCTTTAAGCCAACCATGATCCGGTATGCTTGCTTGTAGATGTTATGCACAGAATCGTCATCTGAATCCCCTTTGTGAATGGTTGAAACTGCAATAAGCCTTCTCAGAATAAGCGCAATCTCTTTATAGTTTGGTGAAGGGGAAGAAAGAAGGGCTGAGAGGGACTCGTTCAGAGCAAAGACAGCTACTTCATGGTTGGTCCTTGGACCCTGCGAAGCACAAAGTCCAATTTGCAGAAGATATTTAGGATTGCTTGCATTTGAGCTCACAAATTTCTTGACAAGGAGGAGTTGAAGGGGCCCTGAATTGTCAATTCTTCCATGAATTTCCAAGGCATTTAATGTGTACATGAAAAAGAGCTCAGGCTCAATTCCGGTGATCTGGTCATCAAGAAGTCTTTTATCCATCGAGATTGAGGTTAATATCTGCATTCATGCAACAAAACTTTCAAATAGAGATGAAGAGCCGCTGAAAAGGGGCATAATGAACACAAATCATTTCATTATAGAAACAAAGAAAGAAGATAGTTAATAAGACATACCTTCCGAGCCGTTTCCAGGAGTTCAACGGCTTGTTTGACCTCATCGTTCACCAGTGCAATCTGTTTTTGATTCTCCGAAGCTATCATGGCAGAAACAGTCAATACCAGGGATTTGAAAACAGTAACACTAATTTCGCCGTCAACAAGGCCATCATAAAAGTCTGGTACCAATCTCAAAAAGTCAGCACATAATTCATATTTCTTCTCCTTCCCACACCGAGTCCCAAAATTCCAAGAAGTTACTGCAAACCAGTTTTGTTCTCGTCTTCCAGTCTCATCTTTTCCAAAAAAGCATTGAGTCCCAAGCTCTGATACCCGAGCATGTGCCCGTTTCATAAATTTGAGAACTTCTGGTTCATTACCTGGACCCTGAGAGAGAATTGTGACTAATGTCCGTAAAACTACAACTTCTGTTGTTGGCATGGGCTTTCCTGAGGTGTAGAAATTCAGTAGATTGGACAACGAGGCAACTGCAACGGGAAAACATTGGCAAGCAACAGCTTCATGGGCTGAGAGGGAAAGAAAGTCTGGAGTAAAATCAAGGCACAGTTTCATTGCTTCTATCTGATTGATAGCACCAACATCGTCCTTTCTTTCCAGATTAATTTTAAACTGCATAAATCAGAATTGTAATTTGTAACCACTCAGAAACAAACCATAAAGAGACTGTTGAGACTAGGTTCCAGTAGGTTCCAGAAGAAATATAGAAATAAGAGGGGGAATACGAAATAGGGTAATACAGGTATTATGGGAGGGGTTGTGAGGAGTGAGTCACGTGAGAGTTAGTTAGGAGCAGGGAATAAAAGGGTGAAGAGGGGGGAGGCAGAGGTATTCGGTTATGATTTGGTGATTGTGTTGCGGAGGTTGCTAGCCCTCGAAGCTAGCTATTGTGGAGGATGCTAGCCCTCAAAAGACTAGCTAGGGAATAATAGTTCCGGATTACATTTCTCATTATTCATTTATATTCATCCTTATTCGATCTGTTCTTATTCTACTGCTACTGTATGTGTTGTTTTGTGGCTGTGTTGGTACTGTGTGTGAGCTGAATCAGTGTTAGAGAAACTGGTCTCTAACAGAGACCCAAGTTCAGCTAATCCAATTGAAATAAATTACAGATGTACAAACATTCATTGACACATTTTCCCGGGACCAGTATATTAACAGCATCAGACTGTGCACACGCGACTATGAAAAAGACAGAAAAAGAGAGAACCTTAAGGAAAGAGGATGCGACATTAGGCTCGAGCTGAAAAAACATATACTAGAGCATTAGATAGTTGATTCAACTTCGCATACTTATGAGGTAATTAATTCTCAGAGTAATGCTATCGACTGAAGCAGTGGGATTTGGTTGGGATACCTTTTCAGCCTCGTTGATGTATTCTTGAGCTCGATCAAGTAAAGAAAGGCCAAGGTAGCATAGACACAGAACTCTAAAACCCTTAGCCCTGAGAGCTCTGTTACCTATAATAGATGGAACATATAGCAGTGATTTCTCAAACATCTCTGCACTCGTTTGATAATCTTTTGATCTGAAACGACCTGAACCGCTGTAGAAAAAAGCAGAAGATGGTAAAAGATCTGACATGACGAGGCATTTGTACCCTTGTCAAGTAGTGTTTCGTCTGTCAACATATTTCCCTCATTGAACTACAAACTAAACATATGGAGCTCATTTGAGGTTGACCAGTGACCCAGATCATCATGTTAGAGCACAGACATGCATCATTCTGTTCACAAAATTCAATGCACTCAGCCAAAGTTGCTGGACTCCATTCAGATAGAGGAATGATAGTGTTTCAAGTAGCAAACTGAAACTGGCAATCTTAAAAATTTAAGGGCATGTAGAACCAATGCCCTTAGGCTAAAATGACCCCTCATCTGCTTCGAGCAATATCATGCTTAAAGATTAGAATAAATTATATTTTAAAAGTAAAACTTTACTCAATCAATTTTGTAATAAAAATATTTAAATTTTTTTAATTAAATGTTAAAAGTTTTTAATTTCAACCATTATTTTATTAAAAATTAGATGTCATATAAATTAAATTCACTTATAATAAAATATTTAACAAATTAAAATTTCAAAAATATAAAACTAATACTTTATTTTTATTTTTGATAAACTTTAACAATTAAAAATAGACTAATTTATACGATATTTTAAGTTAGTAAAACTAACGATAAAATTAAAAGAAATCACTGTTAAAATATGTTTGTAATAAATTAAAATTTTTGTATGTTTAATTAGTATTAAAAAATTAAATGTAATTTATCCTGAAAAGTATTACAAACCGCCAGACTTGGCATATAAGAAATAGAGGTTACCAATTCCAAAGAATAGCATGCATTGCCATCCTCTCTTTGGCAGCAGCATCACCAGCAAAAAGTGCCACGACCCTCTCATCAGATACCAAATCCGCGACCACTTTAGCCCTGACCTCGGATCCTTGAACACAACCTGCAGCATCAGCATCACCAACAACTCTATGGACCACCCTAACTGCAGAGCCTGCACTCACATGGCACCTTCCAAGAAGCCCCAAAAACACTCCCTTAGCAGTCTCGGCCCCTGCTGTACCCGCTGCCTCAAAGTAAGCCTCGACCGCCGATACCCATACTCTCTCCGGAATCCCTTTGTTCAAAACCATACTTCTCAGCTCATTCTCCGCTTCTCCATATCTACCTAATCCCAACCACGCCTTCATCGCCAAAACTGGCAGACTAGCGTGTTGCTCTCCATAATTCCCCTGTCTCAAAACCCTCACGCATTTGATCACATTCTCGTATTCCCCCTTTTGCAAATGAACGGCCGAGATGAATCGGAGAGTCTTCGACCTCAGCTCCTTGAGCTCCATTGTTTGATCTCTTGTTCTCGCTGCACTCAATCCTTTCTCGTACAATTCTAGAGCGTCGTTCATGAGTTTTAATCCTTCGTTGTTATCATTCTTCGATAACGCGTTCTTGCCAAACTCTAGGTATTGACTCGCTAGAAGTTTCAAGTGGTCCGATGAGCCGAAAAGTAGAGATTTGGCTCTGTTTAGTAGCGTCAAAGCGAGACTCCGATCCGACACTTCCCATGCAGTGCGAGATCTCGCGAGATTCAGGTCCATTAATAGTTTTCTCTCTCCCGCATCAGAGATCTTGGAGGCATCAAGCTTCGAGACGGTGTCAGTGGCTCTCTCGAAGCAAGTGGAAGCGAGTTCGAAGTTTCGAAGATCGCTCCAAACCAGACCAGTCTTGTAGTAAAAGGAAGCGGACTTGATGACAGGAGAAGGAACGCCGGTGACGTCCACTGCGAGGGAGAGCATGTCAGCGGCGATGTGTCTTAGCATGGCGACGGACGCCACTAAGGGGGACGAGGAGTGGGGGGAGGGGCAGATGGAGACGGCATTGGAGATGTCGACACAAGCGTTCCAGAGGCGGTAGCTGAGCTTCCAGATGTGAAGCTTAAGAGAATTTGGGAAGGGAGAGAGTTGGACGAGCTGAGTGAGAGTCTGGCGTAGATCGGAGGAGATGTTTTCGGGTAAGGAAAGAGTGGGAGTAGGCGGCTCGATTTGTTTGATAAGAGAGTCGATCTGTGAGAGGAGGTGGTTGGATGGAGAATCCGGCGAGGAGATCTCAGCTATCCTCATTTTTTGGCGGGTAAATAATGGTTACGGGAGATTTGAAAGTTTGATTTGGAGAGAGAGTCGTTGTAGTAGTTTTCACTTCTATCGGTTGGCAATTCAAACTTGTAATGTACGAGCGTTTCAGTTCTCTTTTATCCGGAAATATTATCACATCCGAAGTCCCGCAATAAAACGAAATCTAAGAAGGTTTGATAATACGTATCCTTACCCCTATATAATAGTGAAGCCGTTTCTTCAAAAATATGTTGTACAATATTAATCCTAAGCATAAAAAAATTTAAAAAGAGGTGCAAATATTAGAGGATCAAAATATCTCTTGTACAGTAATAATAGATTAAAGATTAACATAACACTTTTTTTTTTTTGGGGTTCATGGTTCTCGGGATTTAGAAACTAAGTTCGTTCATACACATCATCAACCAACCAACAGAAGGGTTAACGCTAACAGTTAAAAGAGGATCAAAGTCACCTTGTTGACATTTCAACTAACTAGTGAAGATATGGGGTCTGGTACTGGTAGCCATTTCCAAAGTAGTTGCCGTGACCGTGGGTGGGAGGGAAGCTGTAGAGCTGGGGGACATGACTTTCAGTGGGTGCGGGATAAACGTACGGTCTATCATACACGTACTGCGGCTGCGGATACCTATCAGCAACTCCAGGGTAAAACAACTTGTCAGCAGCCATGTTAGTGACACGAGGACCACATCCTAATCCTACACCCGCACGTGGTCTCTTAGGCTGAGGCCTCGCAGCTTCAGTTGCCCTCTTCTTATCAGCCTTTGCCTTTTCCAGCAGAAGAAGACGCTTCTGGAGAGGGTCAACTGGATATTGCTCCTCAAGTTTATGCTCTTCAATACACTTGATCACAGCCTTAAGGGCTGTCAGCTCTCTCTCATTAACTTCATTCTGAAAACAAAACAAACTTTCTTAGACGTAATCATTAATGAACTGACTAATAATATTTAAGCACATACAACCAACAATCTCAATGTCAACAATGACTCTCATGTTTGAAATTCGCTGGAAAACATTAAGGAAACTGAACTACAAAAAGCCATGTACGATCAGCTAGGAAGTTTTTTCAGAACTTGCTTTATCAATAAGAAGTTGGAGCACTTCCTGGAAAGTCAAAACGTTTAAATTTCATGCAAGATTAATTATCTTTTGATTTAGTTCCCTCTTTATCCTTTATCCATTTGCGTATGTTAACACAAGCAAAGTATCATTCAGAATTAAAAGCATGCCATTTATTAGAGTTCAACACAATTTTAAACATGAATCTGCACAGAGCTTCACACTGGAAGACTTCTTAGCTTCATGCCACTGAATCCAATATCTTTCTTCCATCCAATGAATCCAGTATTCATGATTAATAAGCAATAGTTCATTAAGAATGTTTTAAGAGGCAAACTTTAATATATTTAATAGGAAAATAATGTAACCGAAAGAGTGACTTCCATATAGCCAAGAGGCTAGGATAAATTTGGAAAGTAGATATTTCGATTTATAGTAGTTGAACAACAATACACACCTGCAGAACCATAGGAGAAGTATTTCCAGGCTTGACTGGTGAAGAGACTTTTCTTGCCTCCTTCAAGTATGATTTCAGTAATGGCACAGGTAAGAACTGCATGGTCAACTCAAAAGCAAAAGCCAAGTTAACAGCATCAATTTGCCTTCCACTATTTACCAGTATTTCAATCACCCCTGAAGCATGAACGAAAAAGGAAATAAAACAAGGAGCATCCAGAAAACGTAATATCAGAAAAGATGGTGAAAGTATTCAATGATCTTCATCAAATACGTGAATGAATGAAAAACCTGGCATTTTCTCTGATAGTCCAAGAAAACGACAAAGTTCAGCTGCTTGGCGACGACGTGAAACCATCGGGATTAGCCTGGACAATTCTTCTTCGTTAAAATGCGAAGCAATTCCAAACGTGGCCAGTAGTTGCAAAAATGCATGTGCCTCCAACGAGTTCCCATTGCTAGCATCCACATCTAGCACATCCAATTTTGGCTTCCAGTGTTCAGCAATCACCTTTGCCCGTTCCTTGACATCTTCTGAGATCACATCAGATACAGACACTAGATCTGAATATGTTAATAAGATGCTGAGGCACTCCATCAACATGATACAGGTTCGACGAAGCCCTAAAAGGCTAGAATCCTTCTTTCCATCAACACTTGGCACATCAACTGGATAGAAATGATCCAAGGAGTTTAACACCAATTCACCAGGGTTAGCTGCAGCCTTCAGAGCAAATGGAATCTCCTCCCTTAGAACAGCAAGGTTCTTACGATTATCTGATATAAACTTATGCAGCCCTTCAGAATCCATTACTTCACACAGTGTGAGCAACTGGGGGTAAGACAGCACTTCCAAGTTTGCATTTTCAGAGGGATCTTTTATCTCTTCCAAGTTAGTTTTGCCAGACATGGCATCAGTTGCTTGCTCTTCAATGGTTGGGGACTCACTACGGTCATCATTGATGACTACAACAGGTTCGACAGATGATATCTTTCTGTGCTTGTCTTGAACATTAGCAATAGCGAACATAGCAGCATCTCTTTTCTCTTGAAGCCTCTCCAATGAAGCATGTTCCTTGGCCATAACAGCAGCTTCCCGTTTCTCCAACATTTCCTGAGCTTTCTTTGTTTTTTTTTCATACTCCTTTTCTTGGTCTTCCAATTCATGAAAGCGCCTCTTCAATGACCTTTCAAGACCATGAAAGTGTTCCTCAAGTTCTTTCCATTTCATGTTGAGTGTTACAGCCCGATGATTCTCAAGTTCAGCAAATGCTTTCTGAAGTTGTTGTATCTTAGAGGAAGTAGAGACTATAAGGGTTGCAACTGATTCAGTATCTTCCATAGCAGACAAGCTAGCATTTAGAGACATGAACATTAGGCAAGAGAAGAAAGTCAGTGTAGGCAAAGTTTCTTATGAATATATCCAATCACTATGGTAAATGTTAGATGAAGCACATGCAAGAGAAAGTTATCAGGATTAAAGTATGATCTTCCTTAGTCTACATTTTTCCACTTAGAATACCATTTTGTTTATTGAAGAATACCAGTCCTTGTACCAATTGATGAATATACCGACAGAATTTAATTCCCAACCGCAAGAAGATCAGATTGCTGAAAATGCTAATATTTCCGCAAACTTTCTACCTAATTTCTTGTAAACTAGTTAGTTAAACCTATCCTTATCACCAAATTCACAAAGTATGCTCATAATAATATCAAAATAGAAGGAAGCCAGTAAATTGCGCACAAATAATTTGTAACTCAACATGATGCGAGCACACAAAACTTAGTATTATCACTCAGGAGCTTACCAATGACTTCACAAGCTTGAAGGCAAATAGAACCTCAACCAAGAGATCACACGAATCAGACAAACAAGATAGCCACAAAACCCTGAAAAAACAAACAAATCAGCAAAGAAACACTAAACGTAGAAAACAGAGAGTCAAGCACACAAAAAAAATCCAAAAATCGCAATTTACATAACAACAACAAATGTCACAACCGGACAAACGAAACCAAGGCCAGGTAGCATCAAGTACAGAATTTAAACACAAAAGGAGCTAAATTTGAAGTAAACAAATGAAGCGATATTGACATACTAGGAAAAGAAAAGAAGAGAACCTAGCAAACCTGAAGGATTGGACGGGAAATAATGAAGAAGAAGTGGAAATTAAGGGTGGAGAGAGGTCAATCCATTGTTGATTGAAGAGGACTAGGTTTGGGAGATTGTGTGTAGCTACTTCTCTGCAATCCCTAGCCACTAAGAGAGGAAAGTCGGGAGAAGAAGGGTAAAGAGGGTGCGATGCTGCCTAATTAGCAGGTACATCTTCTCTTTCGCTTTTTAATTGGGCAGTCTTTTCTGGCTATTTACCAAATAAACCATTGGATGGGGACTCGAAGCGCCATGAAATGAAGTCACAATTTGGATGCTTTAAAAACTCATTGGGTTGACGCATGTGGCGCATATCTTCGTCATTTAACTAAGTAGTTTCAGGTTCGATCTTTGTCCTTGGGAATGCAGCAAACTCTTGGGTCAGCTGTAGCCCTCGTAAGGGATGTATCCGTACAGCGAAGGGAGATTAGTCATCGGCTTCAGCCCCGTGAACACCTCCTGGGAGACCCAAAAAAATAAAAGCTTTAATAAAGAAAATGTACGAATACACATTTTAGATTTTTATAAAAATTCAAATAAACTTGTAACATTTTGATGTTCATAATTTAAACTTTAATATTAACATTCCGCAATAAAACAAATCTTAAGGCAAAATTTAGTAATGACATCAAATCTAAAAATTTGTCGTAAGGTTTATTTGTATGGTAGATAAACTCTAAGAAGGATATTATATTTAATATGTTTATAAAATGCATTATTAAGTTTTAATGTGCTAAAGATTAATTTATGAGTATTTAATAATAGTAAGATCCAATATGTTAATGTAAAAATGTTACAAGCTTTTCTGTCGAAAGTATAAACTACGGGACCGTTTGGTTCCACTTCTGTCTTTCTGTTATTGTTTTTGATTTTTGTTTCCTGTTTTTGGTTTATATTTTTTATCAAAAAAATGAAAACCTGTTTAGTTGAGATTTGTCGTATAAAAACTAAAAACAAAAACTTGTTTGGTTGAGATTTCTAATAAAAAACTGAAAACAAAAACATGTTTGGTTTTATTATCATGTTTCTATTTTTTGTAATTATACTCTTATGTGTAATAATTATAATATAATACATTATATTTTTAAATTAATTAATTATCATTATAGCTAAAATTAAATATATGCAAATCAAATATTATTAAAAAATTACACATTAATTGTATATAATAAAATTACATAAATTAGAAATTATATTAAGTCATTCTAATCAATAAAATATGTCCATCATACTATAATTCTTGAAAACATAATAGTACTATCATTTACAAAAAGAAACATAAAACAATTATAAATAATATAATCACTCCACATTTGTCTAACAATTTCATCTCGCTTCCAAGACATACCTTGAAGTTGCGCTGGAGTGATATTATACTCCACTTGAGAACTTGCATCTTCATTTTCACTTTCTCTAATTTGTTCTTTGTTTTCATCACAACTTTCAAATAATTTATCGCTTTGTCCACACATTCTAATATAGTTATAACACAACAAGCAATAACGATGTATTTTTGTTTCTTCATATCATAAGTCGGCATGTTTTTAAGTATAGAGAATCTTGCTTTTAGAATGCCAAAACATCTTTCAATAACATTTCTTAATGAAGAATGCCCGTAGTTAAACAATTCCTGTAGACCTTGAGGTCTTTCTCTGCCTCTATAATCTCACAAATGATATCTTTGACTTCGATATGGTGAAAGAAATCCAGGCATATTAATGTAGCCCAAGTTAACCAAATAATACTTACCTAACATATATTAACAAAAAGATATTAAAAATGAATCATAATTACTATGTTTATTTAAAATAATATAATACCATGTGGAGGCATAGGAAATTGATTCGTTAAATTTGTCACTATTTCCAAAAGAACTCGAGGGTTATTTGCAGTACCTTCCCATCCAGTCATTACATATATAAAACATATGTCAAATGAGCAACAACACATAATATTTTAGGTTGGATTAATTCTTTTGCCCCTGTATGATATTTGTTCATCAGTTGGAATATGCGCATCAATATGTGTACCATCTATTGCTCCTATACAATCCTAAAAATTAAAAAATATATTAAAATAATTTTTAATCATAAGGACATAATTAAAATAGTAATTAAATATATGAATGTACCTGAAAATATGGAAAGAATTTTGAATTATGTTGAATCTCATGAAACGTATTAGTAAAAGATGGTGGAGTAATGACTCTTTTTGCAAGACGATCAACTGCATATAAGACTTTTCGAAAGCATTTTGAAATTGTCCAGGTCGAATGTTGAAATCGTTCTGCATTGAATCTAGTTGTCTCACTATGCCCTATAGTCATCAAAAAAATTGCTACTTATTCCTCCACAGTCAAATGATTTGTTGCCTTTAAGTCTCTTAGACTCTTCAACTCATTACATAAACTCAAGAAGATTATCTTTCTCATTCTTAAGTTTTCATAAATCCTTGTAGGATTCCTATTCAAAAGTTCTAATATCCAATCATAACTTGATAGAGTAGAAGTTCTACATGGCTGCTTTTGTAAATGAAAATATTTGTTCTCTTCCTCAGCTACAAAAATAATGATTACCTTCTTTCGTTTATCGTCAGAATCTGATTCGAAATCTGATAAGAAATCCATGTATCTACAATGTCAACATTAAATAATTAATAAAATATTCAATCAAGTATATTTAATCAAATATAGAAAAATATTCATACAAAATATAAACTTAAAATTAAGTCAAATATTCATACAAAGCACAAACTTAAAATGTTCAAAATATGGAATAGTGTTTAATATACAAGTGTCAAATCAATAAGAATTCGATATGTAATAACATGAAAATATAACTAAAGCGACATAATCCAATCCAGCTTTCTTGTTTGTGTCATCTTCAAAAAAATATCCCTATTAAGTGGAGAATTATGTAAAGTCTTAACAGTTTTTCCATATTGCACACTATCAACACCCAGTTCATCTAAAGAATTCAGACATTCATCATTATGCTAAACTCTTGAGATCTATTCTCTACAGTGGATGATGTTTCACTCAATATTTTCTTAAGTAAATCATTCTTCCTTTTTGATTGTTCACTAAGTATAAGTAAGGCTTCTTCTACAATATTAGAATGTATCTTCTTAGCCTTCTTATGCTTAGGATAATTTTTTCTCTTAGATGGAGAACTTTTATCTTGATCTTCTTTTCCATTATACGAGTAATCTTCATCAATATCATTTCCATGTTCCTCTTCTGTACTATTCGATGGAGATTTAGTTGATGGATGTGCATGCACACCACTTGCAGTATTATCTCCAAAAATATGACACAAGTCTAAAAATTCCACAACTCATAATTTTGGACCATAGTCACATGAAAGTACAAACACCACCCATGGATAATACAAATAATTATCCAGAGAAACATTAGCCAGACAAGCAAAACTAAAGACGAAGTTGACATAAGATAGAAACAGTGAAAGCCTCCTTAAACTTTGGAGTTGCCACAATTGAAGTTTGAGAGTTGATGGTGTTATGCATGTTATGCTTACGAATGTTGCTGGAGGATAATAGTTTGGTTTGGTCTTTGTATTATGTTTTCTATTTATTGTGATGGCTGTGGGTTAGAGCAATAAGGTGACGATGTGACTAAGGGAGGAGTTGTCACTAACAACTAGACGTGCTGGAGATAGAATAGTCAATAGTTGGTCACTAGAAGGGTCCCAGATTGAGCAAGAAGACACGTCTCCTAGTTGTGGACTAGCCGGTGGTGGCTCCAACAGACAATGTGGTGGCATATGCAAATATATTAGGGCCTTGCAATAGCTATTATGTGAAGATAAATGAAACACGTCTGGATGTTATCAAGTGCAACAAGTACACAGGCAACACCTTTTGGCTATCATATCCAATAATCAATAGTGTTAATGTGTCATAAGAGAGCATGGACACGAGTGAAATAGTAAGATTATAATAGGAAAGATACAGATTTTAGGCCAATGTATAAAGTAGACAAGTAGAACACAAAGACTGCTTGAGATAAGATAAAAAGTTAAAAACATAGAATAAAGTGCCACAAGGATTTCAACAGTATCTGTTGCATAGATAATGTTGAACTCGCCATGCATGCAACACTCATCTTGAAGAACTTGCCATGCACACATCACTCATCTTGAAGAACTCAACACGCCATGCAACAGATACTGTTGAACTTAGAAAAAACACAAATGGGAAATAATAGTTCCCAATCCGAAAGTCCATGCAAATTGAGGGTGTGAGTATGGAATGGGGATCAATATGAATGATATAGCGTTGATAGAACTTGTGCTTGAAGTGGTCAACAACTTTAGAGCGAGAGGCCATGTTAAAAGGGATGAGGATGTTGGACTAGTACTCTGCCCAACGCGTGTCATTCTCATAATCGTATGCCGCCGCAACCATTCTCTTCACTTCTGCGCTTTTTCTCTCTTGTCACCCATCGTCGCCACTAAAGTTACCTTCTTTGCTTTTTTTCTCTATAAATGAATGAAAACGAGAGAACCAAGGTATCTTTTGATTCCTCATATTGTCCAGACAAAATACCAATATCGTAAATAGTCAATCATCGAATCACAACTTGGTAAACTCCCAACAAGCTGATAGCCAGTAGATCCATAAGAAAGAGCATAACTTCCTTGAAATCTTGTTAATTTTATTCCCCAAAAAACACAACAAACTTGAAAATGAACGAAGAAACCAACCGTAACTGGGTGGACAAAACCCACAAAACCAAAAGTCAAGAATACGAGGGGGAAGGTAGGAAGAGCAGAGAGAGGTAGAGGTGTAAAAAAAACTGGATCTTCACCGCCGTTGAGGCTCGGCCAACAACAATGCTACACCTACTCTTCTCCGACCATCGTCAGAAACAGTAGCAGTACGAAAACACACATATGCAAAGCAACTAGACAAATCGTAAAAATAATGAATAACAAGTAATGCTACAGTAACATGCATGGGTACTGTAGCATAATTAAAAATAAATGCTTTCATTCCTTCATGCTTTATTCTGTAAAGACAACGATCTTCTAAAGGCCAAAAACGTAAGTAACGTCGCAGATACATGACAAAATCTTAGAAACAAATAAAACGAATAACAATCAAATACGAAAGCACACACAGACAACAAATATGTGGACAAATCGTAGAAACAAAATAATAGAGATATAGTATAGTAACAAGCAACAAAGAGAAACACAAACCTAGGGCAATCGCCAGAAAAATTGCAGCAAGGCCCTGAAGAAGCTGAAGTCGGCACAGAGAGAAAAATTGTTTTTGTGAAAAAGTTGTTTTAGAATACGCAAAAACCTGTTGTGAAATATTAGGAATACGCAAAAACCTGTTGTGAAATATTAGGAATACGCAAAAACCTGTTGTGAAATATTAGGGAAACGTATTTTTCTATTTTCGTGAAGCAGTTGTAGTTTTTATTTTTGAAAACAACATAATAGAACAATAATGAACCAAATGTGTTTTAAGATGAAGTTTCATTTTTTATAAAAACCATAACAAGAAACGGGAAAAAAAGAAAACAAACACCCCCTACATTTTCTATCCTCATATTGTACTCAATTTCTTAGTTGGCTACCTCTATTATTATTATTATTATTTTCAATTAAGTTATTCAATGTTAGTAATTTTCTTAATCAAGTCTTTTTAATACAAACATGACATACCATATTAAGTTATTAACAACACGGTATGCATATATGAGATCAAATCAACATATAGTGACATGCATGATATTAGGCCATAAATGTTGCATGGACATAACTTATCACTATGATGCTGACTTAACATCTATGAGGTGACTATGTTAGCATTTTAAATCAATTTAGTAATACTACGCTTGGTAATATGAGACTCATAATGTCATATGTATTATTAATATTCTAAGCTTGATCTTGCCTTGGAAAGGATTGAAATCGTTGCTGGTAGGTCTTCTTATAGTTATATTCTCTAAAAGAACAATGCATGGATCCCATCCCGTCCTGAAGCCTTGTTGAGGTTTAAAGAGAACAAGATCTTTTCAATCTTACTTAAATTAAATTGTTTCAAAAAGTAATCCAGTATGTTGGTTGATACTTTATCCTTTATGAAGGATTTAAGCACATCTATTGATGAGTGAGCTTTTGTGTTTGAGCAACATGTCTTGTCAAAAACCTATGAGTCTTAAGGTGGAGCTCCTTATTTGCAACCCACCTTTTTTAATTCTTCTTTAATAGTTTGAAGCTTCTTCATACACATGCACAATTTGTTTCCTCTTAGATGAGTCTAAATTCCTCTGATTAAGGCTGCCTTAAAGCCTTCTACTTGAAGTGGAAAATTGTTAAACCTAAAGGGAGATTTCCTGATACGAGTATTGAACATATTCTGCACCAAAATTGATATGTGATCCGAAAGCAATTGATTATGGAAGTTGTCTTTGCTTTCATTGAAAGTGTGTAACTAATAACTATTTACCAGAGGTCTATCAAGTTTTTTCCTCAAGTAGAGTCTCCCTTCTTATTTTTCATTATAGGTGTACCATAGAACTTCCATCTTAAGGTCTATAATTTAAGCACTACTGCAACATTCCAAAAGCTCATTTGAGTGGTTTTTGGATTAAATTGCCTTCAAATTCTATTACTTTCATTATATAATTAAAGTCTCCCACTATTAACTAGGGATCACCTATAAACGTTCCTTTTTTTTGTTCTATAGGGAAATCCCCTTGAAAAGCAAAGTTAAAAGCATAAACAAAGGTTAAAAAAAAGAACCCTGTTGTGTGGTTTTTGACTTTGATTAGGAGGTGTATTAACTACTCTTCTTTCTCCAATATTATAACTTCCACCACCTAAGGATCATATAAAATGATGATTTTGACATCGTAGTGCTTGGAAATGATAGGTCAATTTTTTCTTACCAAACTGAGAATATTAAATTTATTTTCTTTGACTTTTGTTTCTAAGAGCCCTATGATGAAAGGCTTTTGTTCATCCATAATATTCAATGACATGTACTGCTTATTAGGATTATTAAGCCCTATTGTATTCCATGTCAAAATATTCATATATCTTTTAATTTTATATTTTCTTCTTCCTTATAGATCCCTTCCTTATCAAGCTTTTAAAATTCTCTTTTGATTGAATACCCAAGTTGCTACTACCATTATGTACCTTTTAACCATTCTCTTAAACACCAATTCATCCTCCTTCATTTTTTTGATTAGTTTCTTGTGGTTCATCAATTTTCCTTTCTAACTCACTAGTTAATTTTCCTTGCGTAATGTTTGCAACACTCATTTCTTTGTTGGTTACCCTATTCGCTTCAATTAAGTCTCATTCATAATGCATAATTGTTACTGTAATTACCTAAATTTTCTTTTTTACCCCATTTTCTTATTATGCAGTAGCTTTACTAATATCTTTGCATTACTTTAGTGCCTCTTTGCTATTGATTAGGATTTGGTGCTCACTTGGATGTTGTACTCCTTCTACAGTAACTTCATTAATTGTCTTTCATTTTAGATGAGTTTAGAGTGAGTTATAATCCTGAATATCCTCCCTAGGATCAAAGGCTATAACAAGAACAACTATGTTCTAATTCTTTACCTAACTTTGTGAGGGTGAAAGCATGGATTATTGGTGTAGCAATTGGACACAAACATAAGCAAGATACGAGGATGTACAGGTGAGAGCGTTTAAGTGATGCAAGAAGTAAAAAGAAGAAGAAATGAACAAAACTAATTTTACTCCTACAGAAACTTAACAACTTAGATGCTAGGTGTCTCCATATTACCATGACATATGTCCCTAAGCATGTTCTCAATTTGTCTTGCATATTTATTGCCAAACGTCACCTAGTTATTAGTCCATTTGTCACTCCATGATCAATGTCATTTGTCAATTAATTAGCTATGCCAAATGTCTCTCAATTATAGGCTTAGTCATCATAATTTTTCATGTGTCCACTTGTCTTACCACTTGGCATTTTTTCCTAGACCAAATGTACATTTTAATTCATCAATTTTCCAATTGTACCAATTAATTCCAAATTTACTACTTGTAATCAATCAAACCAAAATGCAAGGCATAAACAATACACAATTCACATCATGATCATTTTAAACCTTTCATACCCCAGAATAAATCAATTGAGTGCATGTACATTCTTTACAATCTATACTAAATCATAATCATTTGTGTATGCTATCATTATGCATGTGAATGAAATGCAGTTCATAAATTGTCAATGATATAGCTTCTACGCAATAGTCTAGGGTTCTAATCCCTCAATTTGAAAAACTGGCTATTACAATTCTCCCCTTTAAGAAATTTTGTCCTCGAAATTCTTACCTGATTGATTAAACAAATGGGGGAACTGTTTCCTCGTGTTCTCTTTAGTCTTCCAGTATCTTCTTTTCTCGAATGATTCCTCCAAAGGACTTTAACCAATGGAATCACTCAGTTTCTCAGTTATTTAGTCTGATGACCCACTATCTTAATCAGTTCCGCCACATAACTCAAATTACTTGCAATTTCAACCTCCTATGTTGGTAACACATGTGTAAGATCTAACCGATACCTCCTGAGCATAGTGATATGAAACATATTATGAATCTGAGTCATCTCAGCTGGTAATGCTAACCTGTATGCAAATGGTCCAACTCTCTCAGTAATTTCATATGGACCAATATATTTAGGTCTTAACTTACCCTGTACTCTTTGTCAAGGTGGTACGCTCAGAAACACTTTATCTCCCACTTAGTACTCCATATCGCTCTGGTAATGATCTGCATAATTTTACTATCTATCTTGGGCCGTTTTAATTCTACTACGGATCAATTTCACCTTATCAACAGTGTCTTGAATCATTTTTAGGCCTTCAACAATCCTTATTCCCTCTTCATCCCAATATAAAGGTGTTCGACACTTCCTACCATACAATGCCTCATATAGAGCCATACCAATACTACTATGGTAGTGATTATTGTATGCAAATTTAATAAGAGCTACATATTGATCCCATGCTCCTTAGAACTCAAAAACACAAGCTCTAAACATATCCTCAATAGTCCTAATAGTTCTCTCACTCTGTTTGTCTGTTTACGGATGAAATGCTGTACTGAAATTCAACTTTGTACCCATAGCTGACTATAAACTACCCCAAAATCTTGAAGTAAATATAGGTCCTGATCTGATATAATAGAAAATGGAACTCCATGTAATCTCACTATTTTATTTATATACCTCCGGGCCAACTAATCCAGTGTATTTTTCTCCCTCACAAGTAAGAAATGGGCCGATTTCATCAATCTGTCAACAATGACCCATATAACATCATGTGTCCTAGGAGTCTTAGGCAAATTCATAATGAAATCTATGGTAATCCTCTCCCATTTCCACTTTGGAATTGGAAATGATTGTAACTTCCCAACTAGAGCTTAATGCTCAGCCTTAATCTGCTAACAAGTCAAACACTTAGCAACATACTCTACCACTTGCTTCTTCATCCCTGGCCACTAGAAATATTGTTTAAGAGTACTGTACATCTTAGTAGTACCAGGATGCATAGCATAAGATGCTATGTGAGCTTCCTCCAAAATCTATATTCTCAGATGATCAACATTAGGTACATATAATCTTTGCTTCAACTACAGTGTATCATCTCTCAACTTAAACTCAAAACTCGAATCCTGTTTCAACTTTTCAATAAGCTTCACTAATTTTGGATCTTTACTTTGAGCTTTTCTGATCCTTTCATACAATACTGTTCTAAGCTTTAATATAGCTAATAATGCTTCATTTTGCCCTAAATTCAATTCAACATTCAATGCTCTCAATTGTACTAGGTTTGGTAACCTCAATGTCTGTATATGTGCCACATTGCTATTGGATTTCCTACTTAATGCATCAGCCACAACATTAGGTTTACCAGGGTGATACTCAATTGTACAATCATAATCTTTAAGTAATTCAATCCACCGTCTTTGTCTCATATTTATCTCCTTTTAACTCAACAAATATTCCAAACTTCTATGGTCTATAAATATTTGAACTGTCTCACCATACAGATAATGCCTCCAAATCTTTAATGTAAACACCACTGTAGTAAGCTCTAAATCATGAACTAGATAATTAAATTCATAAGACCTCAACTGTCTTGATGCATATGCAATCACTCTGTTATACTACATCAAAACACATCATAACCCTTGGTGTGAAGCATAACCATATACAACATATCCTCCAGATCCTGATGGTATAGCTAACACCGATGCTGTAGTCAATTGATGTTTTAATTCCTCAAAACTCCTCTGACATTCATCAGTCTATTAGAAGGGTACATTCTTTCTCAGAAGCTTTGTCAAAAGGGCTTAGGTCAATGAAAACCCCTCGTCAAACCTCCTGTAATATCCTACTAACCTAAGAAAACTTCGAATCTCATATACATTCTTAGGGGCTTCCCACTTCATTACTTCCTCAACTTTCCTTGGGTCTACCTGTATGCCCTGTTCAAATACTATATGACCCAAAAGTACTACTTGCCCAGCCAAAATTCACATTTACTGAACTTGGCATACAATTGCTTCTCTCTTATTATCTGTAAAACTAACTTCAAGTGCTCAGA
>JAOQMR010000009.1:6223072-6240804 GCA_027563865.1 Erythroxylum pelleterianum | reverse complement strand
AACCGAACCGGACCACCGTCCGGTTCAAACATTTTCCGGTCGGACCGGACGGTCCGGTCCGGTTTTTCAAACCTTGGTTTATACTCAAAAATAGTTTCCTTATTTTTCACTAAAGTCGTTATTTATTTTTAATACATTCTATTAACTTTTGTTTATAATTATAGTATTATTTATTTTGAATAGATCCCATCAACTTCTGTTTATAATTTTTTTTTGAAATTAACTTCTGTTTATAATTATAGTATTAAATATACTGAATGGTAGTATAATTTATAATGTGGTTATCACCCGCATATCACTAACTACATTTTCCTTTTATCTTTTATATGTTCTTTTTGTGTCATACCAGAATTTGCGCTGAAATGCATCATATTCTTCAATTAATAGATCGATGTGACATTCAGGCAAACTCTCCAAAGATTTGGTGAAACGAGCAAGCGATGAGCTGTCAGGTGATTCCATAGTCAAAGTTGAGAAGTTGAGATACTTACCGATTGACCAGTCACCAACTACATACGCCATGTGTCATAATTGAGCAATCAGAAAGTATGGTCACGTGAGGTCCAGATCTTCTGTTAAGTTTTATGGTGTTTTATTTTGTCCAATAAATCTCAGTCATTTATTTATGTAAGCTGATGCCGCAAAAATAAACGTAAAATATGTATAAATAAATATTTGAGATTCATTTAATAAAATAAGACAGATTTCTTATCCTAAGAATTAGATTTCCTTAACTAGACGGGCAATTATGGCCTAGACGTGTTTCACTACCTACTGTATTAACTTTTCTTGATTTTAAGAATGAACAGGCCACACACACTACATGTCTGTACCTCTAAGCCCTTCTTTAACCTCTCGAGTCACATGACTTCACTATTCCTATATGAAGTCACTGTTTGTTTTCCTTCAATGACCTCGGATCGAGGGTCTTCATGCTTTCCTAACTGGACTTCACAGATAAACTGCAGAAAATATGTCCCACCTGCTTTGCGTTTACGTAAGTAACAGGGAGTCTTCCACGTATATCTTCTTATCTTTTGCTTTCCAAGGTCCAACAATAACCGGCCTTTTTACAAAATTGGGAATAAACAATAAAACGACCGTATAATTAGGGCCTCTCCTGACAGTCTTGAAAATAAGATACAAGAAAGAGCGAAATAAAATGACCTTTTTGTCTATGCATATTGGTGAATATATAAAATTAATTAAGTTAATTTTATATAATAGTTTAGGCTATTGTGGTGAAAAAGTCATTTAATATGATATCAGAACTTTTGTGACTAAGTAGCCGTGAGTTCAAATCCTACCATCTACTTATTATTCAGTACAAGGTGTAGAGTAAGCCTGTGCAAGTTTCAAGTTCAAAGGGCTTTTACTTGAAGAGGTATATTAGTGAATATATAAAATCAATTAAGTTAGCCTCACGCAACAATTTAAGCTATTGTAGTAAAACGGTCACTTAACAATGCAACATATATATTATTTATTAAGAGAAGGATGTCTTTCCGTATAGTGGGGCATTTGACCAATGACTTCCTTACAGTCTAAAAATTCGTAGGGAAGAAAAGGTTCCAGGGGCAGGCAATACTTCACCGGCTCATAAGAGTTACCTGAAAATCAATTTCTCCAGTGAAATTTGTAACTTAAAAAAACAAAAGAGGAACTTTAATAACGTTTCCTTAGTGTGCATTGGAAATTTAGTGAGATTCTTAGACTTAATTTCTCATATATAGAGAAAAAGAGAAAGTAAACTCTTGTAACCACATTACAAAGAAATTAAGAAGTATAGAAATAAGGGACTTTCTATTTCTATTGAACAAGTGCCATTTATTCCTTCATATCTACTTAGTCTGACCTAGCATAAGCATAAGTCTACAATGATACCCATAAATCTTTATAAATAAAGGAATGAATCAACTAGAAACAATAAAATTTATAAAGGCAACACGATCAAATAAGAGTTTCTAATGTTATAATGGTTAATTGTTGTCTAATATTATAAAACTAAGATAACTTTAGGACTTAGATATAAAGTTGTCATGAAATTTAATATTTTATTAACAATGTATCTACTGAGAAGAGATAAACGACATTTTAGTGATAACTGTTAGAAAATTAGGTTGCGATTTGATCCCGCACGTAGTGACATAATTACAAATTTTTTTGTTTGATTTTTCAAAATTCAAGATTACTAAAATTTTAGAAAATGGTTAACAAATAAATTATAATAAGGCGTAAATTTTAATTCATACTTTATCTCAAAACTTGATCTCTTTCTTATTGCATCCTTTGAATTGTTTCTAAAACTGTTTCATCTTAATTACTGTAGCTGCATGAGTGTTGGGCTCTAACAATATTCGTATAATGTGTTAAGAGAACCAGGTTCAGAAACGGTTTTATAGATACAATGAGATAAAAAAGATTAAAGTAATCTTTTTGAATAATAGTAAGGGCTTTTATTTCGAATAAAAAGTTAGAGTAACCAAATACTTGATGAAAATCCTGATCCAATATGTTAGTCATGACATATAACCAATAATTGCTTTTTCTTACATTTATATTTTGTTTTGAGTAGAATTTACGTTGTTTAGTATAGTCGATACTAAGTTAGTGAACTGAATTTCTTGGACATAAGTTATGTTAGAAAAAAAAAAGTTTGTATGTCCATTATGCAATTTAGCTATTAATCCTTGTTGAGAATTTGATATTAAAATTTTATAAATATGTAATCATATAAAAGACAAAATATATTGACATTTTGAGTGAAATAATGTCTCATAAACTTTGATGACAACATGTAAGATATATGTCAACATCATGATCGCAATATGTTAGAGGTTATATGAAGAAAAGCTGAGAGGTATTGTACCCTAATGAAATTGTTTCACTTAATTTAGCCTATTAAAAGCACAAACATGGACTATAATTGAAAGCATTTGCTATAATATAATAATAGTTGTCATTAGAAGAAAATAATTGCATGGCTTTTCTTGCGTATTCATAGTATGATAGAGATCATATATATTTCTAATTCATGCTTTTGGGTATTTGATCATGATTTTAGATTGAACATTACTTCAATGTTCAAAGCATGATACAAATAGATTGTTGGGTAAAATTAGTTGATCCACGTTTATACAAATACAAATAGTTTGTATGTGTTGGATCAAATGAGACTTATGCTTAACATAAGTGGCAAAAATGCAAAGTTAGATAATTGAGACGATCCTTTTATATCATGTTAGTTAAATCAACAAATCATAAATTTACAGACAAGGACATTTGTATTCTTTTGATTATGAATAATATGAAACCTATGAAACTTGTTAAGTTAAAGAATAACCAAATCAATCTTTGGTGAAAGAAAGATGATGATATTGAATTGTTAAATCTTGTATATGTGATGTATTGAATAGAATAACAATTCATAAAAGGATAATAGTTACATTTCATTATATTACTAATAACTTTATGTTATATAGTCATATATATTAAATGAAATATTGATTTAGAATTTTGAAAAGTTCAAATTGTTTAAATCTAAGTAGAAATTAAGCATTGAGAAAACTAAAACACTTTGATGAGATCAATGTGGTGAGTTTTAAATTTTAGGTAAATAAATATCTTCATAATAAAATTTCATAATATGTTAGAAAAAAACACAATATGAGATATTGTATGATGCAATATTATTCCTTCTATAACTATGCCTACTATAATGACCTACCTTTATGTCATTTTCTTGATTCATGAACAAACTCAACTCATGAAATTCAATTGACAGTAGAGGATGATATTCGGTTTGTATAGACGAGAGGAAGACAAGTTATAGAAATACAAAATTTGAGAGAGTAGAGTAGGCAAATAGAGAGATAGGATTTGAATTATATGTATTAATTGAAAATTCTCATACAATGGTAGATGATTTTATAGCCAATCTTTGGCCAACTAATATATCGAATATTCTAGAGCTGACAGTCTAAATGACAGCTAAGTAAATAGTCCTTATAACTAACATCAACTAAATTCATTTATCACTAACCCCAAGCTTATTTTTGGCTAATTACTTCCTTAGTTCATGACACTTCAATAGTTCCAATTAAATCAATTAGCAAGATTTTATAGTAGATATGAAATGTTAAATCTTTGAAAGAGTCAAAATTAATGATTTAAGGATGTGATGCTTAATTGAAGCATACATTATCTATTAAGTTTAGAACTAAATTAGACAATAAAAGGTTATGAGATATCCAAAAGGCTTAATATAATCTTGCAGACCTATTGAACAAATTATTTATTTTAATGTCTATTATATGAGAATGTTTCTTAAAATAAGTAGTAGGAGTAAGATGAAATTTGAAAATTTCAAATCTCATGACAATATATCTAATTAGGTTTAGTGCCTTTGTTGATATAATTGATGTAAAGTTGAAAGGCTATGATACATTAAAAGAATCACTTTTATGATGAATTAAAATAGCTGATTTGGAATATGATTGTGAATTTATCATGTCTACAAGAAGGTTAATGGAGATATATTTATGTTCTTCAATGAGAGTATGTAGAGTCATATTACTCATAGAGAACAAGAATTCTATTTTTCAATTGTTAAAAATATAATATTCTAAGAGCAAATCTTATTGGATATGAAAAGGTAACAACTTAATTATAGGAATTAGATCTACAGAGATAGATTGGAAGTTGTTTACCTATTCAAAATCCAAGTACATAGATAATATACTAAAGATGTTTAATATTTGAGATATTTGGTATTTTTCAAGTGTTAAAGATATCAATTATTTAATGTATGAAAGGTTTTGAGGGAGTCTGGGAAGAAATTGGACCAGATTCAAGAGAGCCATATACAATCAAGACATGATATCTCAACCCAAACCTTAAAACAATGAGTTATGAATCCTATCTTTGTATATAAATCACTTCATCCTTGTGTCTCTTACCAATGTAGGATTACTCCACTTGTGAATTTCCAATATCTCTCCCTCACAAGTGGATCAATCCATATATAACTAACTCCCCGTCAACCCATAAGCTATTTGAGTCACTCCATAAATCACCCATTTATCTGACCCAAATTGATGAATCTCTATTCATCAGACTTCGTCAACTTAGCTCTAATACTAGTGAAAGAT
Organism: Erythroxylum pelleterianum; assembly: GCA_027563865.1. Lineage (NCBI taxonomy): Eukaryota > Viridiplantae > Streptophyta > Magnoliopsida > Malpighiales > Erythroxylaceae > Erythroxylum > Erythroxylum pelleterianum. The sequence goes on along the minus strand of JAOQMR010000009.1, from coordinate 6,235,654 downwards.
TTTAAGGGTACTTGGGGGGAAATTGGACCAGATTCAAGTAAATCTATATACAATCAGGATATCATATCTTAGCTCAAAATCTTAAGGCAATGTGTTATGAGTTATATCTTTGTATATAACTCACTTCATTCTTACATCTCTTTTTGATGTGGGATTACTCCACTTGTGAATTTCTACCAATGATATTATACCTAATAACATAAGCTTGGAGCTTATTTTATCATCTTTTAACTCATGAACTAGACTCTCAAAAAAAAGTAAATTATTAAATACAATATGTAGATACTCCAATACTTCTACTTATTTCCTAACCACAGTCTACAATAATTGTTAAGAGTTTGAGACTCTTAGCATCCTATAGCTAAGATTGTAAGACACTTATTATATATCATATATGTAAAGAACCACAAATCAAAATTTCTAAAGTTTATGATATTATATTGGTATCGAAGATCAATTCCTACTAAATATTATAGAGACACCTGATTTTGTCCATCAACTTCTCTTTGAAACAATTTTGATGTCATAATACTACCAAAGAATCTCTTTGACAATGGAAGAACTAAACTCATTAGGTGAATAAAAACTTCTTTTCTTTTCTCAATACGAAAAATATGTGTAAGAGGCTAAGATATTTAGGTTTATGGAATTATGTGTGGCACTTATTTTTGAATATCTATTTTCTTGTAAAAATTTTTATGCCTACATGTGAATAATGTGTGAAGTGTTAATGCTACCATTTAAAGATTTTGAAATTTAAAGCATATATATGAAGTTGATTCTCTAAATTCTAAATAAATCTAGATGTGGATAATGCAAAGTGTTAAATATTACTATTTAAATATTTTGTAATTTAAATCATATGAGGTTTAGTTTCTTATTCATAAATAAATCTAATTCAATTAACTAATAATAAGTTTTTCTACTCAAAAAAGAAATAAAAAGGACACTCATATCATATCTCTATCTTCTCTTAATGAATTATTAATCAAGTAAATATCTTTATCATCATGTAATCTCGTGACTCTAGGTTAGGGTAGAAGTAAAATATGTTTCTCCAATAGGATTAATTTTTTGATAAAAACTTATATATGTTTGATGTGCAAAAATAAATTTATGGCCTGTTCTTAATGAGAGAAGATATATGTGAGTATTAAATAGCTTTATTGACAATCACATTCCATCTTATCATTGATATCATTTTTAAATTAATATATAATATATATGTTTATGGCGAATGCTTCGTATTCCTATGTGAATGCTTTAACTCTCATACTAATATGGTAAATAGTAGAGATGGGAAAAACCAAACTTCTCTGCGATGCTGTGAACTACTTGCATGTGCGATGCATAAGTGGTAAATGGCCTACACCAACACGAAAATGAAGCACCTCCTTGGCCAAGGGTGACCATTGAAGAATAAACGAGATACATTAGCTGTAGAAGAGAAGCTGTAAAAGACTAACTGGCACACACTTAACAAGTTTTTTTTTTAAGATTTTGTTTCTTCCATTTTTTGATGACCTTTCCTTAATTTGAATGGCTATATGACTTAATTTCTTCTACTTCGCATTCTTGTATATTTCTGTAAAACCAGGAAAATATATAAGGATTTCTATATGATATTCAGTTCATATATATATATATATAAAACCAAAGCTATGACTTTGATAGATTATGCACGGAATATCTCGAGAACTTCTTGATTAAACCTAAACCTTTCGTCAAACTAATAATACAACTTATTGGCAAGATTCGTAACCAAGAGAACTAGATGACGTTTGTCCTATGCTAAATTTCATTTTCTGTCAGCAAAAGATTGAAAATGTTGGTTGTCTCTATATATAGGCTTTGCTAAAACTCTATCCATACGAGAAACAGATATGAGAATAGCAGAGGGAAGCATGTGTGGATGAAAGAAGTGATTCAGTCAGCAGTTCTGGAGCAACAAAGTGACAAACATCTAAACCCCTTGAAAACCAGATCGAGTAATATACAAGGGAAGGGAAGATAATTATGAGTTTGCTGGACCCATATACCTCATTTAACAGATGTGCCTTTTCCAAAAGAAGAGTGCATAAGTTTCTCCAAGGCCATACTAGACCGTTTCTTTGCGCAGTTGCAAGATCTAATTACCACAATCAGGAAATTGGTAGTGTCATAGATGATGATATAAAAGTTTTTCTCCCCGGAACACTAATCTAGGTAGGAAAACCAGTTAGTTGTCACTATTGAAAATAACGAAGGAGAACAAAACTAGCGTAAGGTGACAACAGACAACTAATCCAAAGAACAAAACCAGATAAGAAGCAAGGTATAGCAACTTAGGCTATTATGCGGAAGAGTAAAGTGAAGCATACATTTCACACTAGATAGATAATAAATCCATAATCATTCACAGGCAATATTGTTGATTACTTAATTTTCACAATCATCAACCATACATGTAGATGATTACTTGCACAGTCATAGCATTAACTATACTCCTTTGAGTGGAGACCAGGATTTCTTAGATTAAGTAACAACGCTATGCCAACTTTATTTAATTTACTAACTGGCTAGTCATCTTCTTTATCGTCTGTTTCTGTTTTTGTCCTTGTGTCCACCCTAATTGATTGGATTTGATTGTGTAAATATGGTTTTATGAAAGCATATAGAACTCAAGTAGAGTAGAGATCAACTATACTTCTCATCACCTGTACTTGGGTATTAAGACACCTTATGTAATGTGCAGCCTCCTCAAACAAACCGCATAAATCCATGGATTCACCACCAGGAACAAGCTTTCGCAGCTCGTTGGCTTGACCAATATCACCTTCTTCACCATTCATCTTCTCCTTTACCTCACTTTTTTTTATGGGTTGAGTTTTGATTCTTCTTGCCAATAAAGATTTTCGTCTCCGTTCTTTGTTGCGAATCTTGCAGAGCAATGCCCTACTCCAAGTTCTCCTCAAGCCAACAGCAAAGACCAGGGATTTGTCGGCTGCAAGTTTAACTCTACGATAACGCTGAAACACATCTCTAGGACTACACGAACTGGGCTTTTGCGCCCTGATTTTCGTCAAAGATCGAAGAAGCGCCCTAGCGAACCTAGATTTCATCCAGTTAGGGTTTGTAGACAGGCGATGGGGATTCATGAAGAACCGGGAGTTGCTGTTGTAACTGAGATGGAGAAACTAGCTAGGGTTTCTGGGGGTAGTTGGGACTTGAGAGTTTTACGACTATGCTGTTGTTGCTGGTTTAGGATAGAACAAAAAACAGTACTTGAAGAAGATTTGGTTTTCTGACACAAAGGGGCCTATTGTTGAGATAAAATGAGAGACTGAGGAAGGACAGAGGACAGTATTTATCTGACACACAGAATCTTCATTACCAACCTGAAATGGAAGAAGATAGAGAAAGGGATGGATGTTGTCAGGAGGAAAATATGTGTGAAAGGTTAAAGGAATGAGGAGGAGAGAAGAGATTGAAAATGGGAGGTGTAAAGAAGAAGGAGACTTGGGAATCAATCTTTGTTATACTTCTAGCTAGCATCTAGGGTTGTTTGGGACCAATAGAATGTTGACAATTTGATAAAAACATATCTTCCATCAGAAAAATTTAGAATCCTATGGTTTAAAACAGCGATTAGGAAGGAAGCATTGGATCAGTATTCATGGAGCCTAGAGGAGCATTAGACTTATAGAAACTGAATTGATACGCTTCCTCTATCGTTATCAGGAATGGGAATGGGAGGAATCTTGAAGATGAGAAAAGTGAGAGTGTTTAGAAGTGGGGCTGCAAGAGGCCAACCACCATATGATCGCACATGGTTCCGTTTCCCCACTTGGACTGGTGGGCTCCTGCTCCTCACTTATTTACATATATATATATATATATATATATAGATTACACCCAACATCCTAAATAGACCTCACTCCACTTTGGCCATGCTTTTGATCCGTGTCCAGATGGTGTATGCTGATGGCGACGAGGAGGTCGGCAAATGCCCATAACCCACATATATAGCTGTGTGTATAATAGATGAATGTTGTAACCCAGTTAGTGTATCTTTTTATGCGAGTCCAGCGTTTATTTATGCGAGATTTACGTGATACGTGCATAAATGAATGGTTGAAATTTATGGACAGAATAAGAAACTAAAAATTTGGAAATAGAATCTTATCCGGGGAGACACGAGACACTTTGCCTTGTTTTTCGCGTCAAGCTGCTATTGTACTTTACTGTTATCAATCATAAGATGGCAGGGCACACCTCCACTTTTTCTGCCCTTACCCTATCTCACAGGGATAGAAAAAATGGACAGAAACCAGGGGGATGCTGATCGTTGTAGACGTACGTAAAATATGCAGGGGGATGCTGATGCTGAAGCTGCCCGTCTTCTCTACACACAGCGGCTTCAGTGTTTCCCTTCATCATCATTCACATGATTTTCCAAGCTAAATGCCATAGGCTTTTCAACTATATTTATATAAATGTCTTCTGCTGAGGTTTTAAATATTAGGTTCTAGTGATCAGTTACAAAACTTACGATGCAAACATATCACTGTACTTGGAGTTTGTATTTTGGGGTAAATAATAATAGTCTTGACAATAACCAATCTGTTGTTCAATTCGTGCAGTAATTATGAATTACTTAAATATGCTCACATTGATAGAGTTTTTATTAGTAGAGCTTTTTTCTGTAGATCTTTTCTAATAAGAATTTTTCTAAGAAACCAGTTAACAGTTTAGTTGTCATTTTAAAAAGAGTTTTTTTAAGAGCTTTATATTGTGACTGTTTGGTAGCATAAAAATAAAAGGTATTTTTAATTTTAACTATATTTTATTTTGTAATAAAAATTATTTATGTATATAAAAATTATTTAAAGTATATTAAACAATATGCAACGCACAATATATTAATTATTATATGATTTTAAGCCATATGAAATATGAATAAAAATATATTTAACCAAATCTTGTATATAGATTATAACATAAGTAAACTAATATCAAAAATAAATATTAAAACATATGAAAAGCCAAATAATATTATATAAATCTCAAAATAAATATCAAAGTTGAGTAAATAATTAAATACATAATAAACAGGAAGATGAGTTTGTGAATATTGTTGAAATTATGTGTAAAACATAAGGTAAAAAGAACTAAAAAAATATGCTCTTTAATTGATCTGAAAAATCTACCTTAAAAAATGATTTTTTAAGAAGCTCCAAATTTGAGCTTCTTAAAAAGTTGTATTTTAACTGCTAAAAAAGTCATATCTATTAAAGAAGTGTTTTTTATTTTACAGTCATTCACCCATCCAAACAACCACCTAGGTAAGTTAACGAATAATCTTCTATTAGTTTTTTTTAAAATGGAAATAAGAAAAGTTACATAGTACTGTGAGGGAGCTTGGTCCCGACATATCGAAGAAGCTGACACTCAATAGGTGTATTTACAAAATAAGTGACCCCAAGATCAAAACGACGAGCATAGGTTAACTAGCAATTAATGGGTTTTTATTCGTTTTCATAAGAGATCACAGATCAAATCTTTAACTGAAGACTCTCGTTATACTACCTAGTTTACTTGCAATTAGTCAAAAGGAAAACATTAACATGCTCCCAAAATACTTACAGATATTGTATCGAGGCGATATGTTCCAGAAATAGTTTAATCAAATTTTGATGGACCACACGGCCAAGTTGGCGAGCAGGCTTTAAGGAAAAGTGACAATTTAGAAGCCAACTTCAGTTAAATGACAGCTTGAAGGATAATGACGTTTAAATTTTAACTATTTGGTTTTATTATAAGAATTGTCTCCGCGGGCGAATCATATCCTCAAGAAGTTGGATCACATGAACATTAATTAAACAGACAAAAACTGTTTGTGATTAGATATCGCGCTTGGAATCCAAACCTTAATTAGTAATTAGATACTGTAATAGGTTTTCAGCCGAGTCTAGATTTTCTGACTAATATTACGATATTTTATTGTGTCTAATAAATCTCAGTCATTTATTTATGTAGCTCCTGCATAGGTTTTGCATGAATCTTGCAAAATAAATAACTAAAATTTCATGCGACAGAGTAATATTGGATAGAGAATTTTGTCGCTTTTCAACTAAACTCCAGAAAATAGATGGAGCGGGAACTTTGGAGTTGAGCAGTACTTTGACAACATAGAACAAGACTCTTTTCTCGCTTCCTCCATTGCATGCCGTCTATGAATCAGAATTAGGAAAGTTGTCATAGTTCTTAATCCAAGAAAAAATGCATTAATATTGTTGAGTTTGGCTCCTTTGTTATCCTATATTAGTTGAGGACAACAATTGGGACAAAACTCTTACTTATATAAGGAGGTTGCTACTTCCTTAATTAATGCACCAAAAAGTCAAAGATTTGTATGATAAATTTGACTCTAGTTAAATTCCTCTTTTGAGGTGAGAGTTGTAGAGTTTGTCTTGTGTATTTTTTTGTAGGTGTATTAGGTGATTGGGTGAAAGAAAAAATTGTGTAATTGTAAGAATTTTCACGTAGTAGAATTTCTTCTTGTTGCCCGTAATTTTTTTCAGTTTTAGAATTTCCACGTAAATTCTCTTGTGTTATTATTTTATGACATTTTTATTTATTAAATATCTTTAAGTGTGAATTTGGGAATTCTAAATTCTCAACAAAAATGAGGTGGAGGGATAGGATAGCCTCACACTGTTCGTATCTTCTTAAATGGGATTTATCATATTTCGCAAGAGGAGAGTTACTTCTACCATGCATATGGACAGTCCTGTACGTATGCATGGTAGAAGTAGTAGTTGGGGTTATGAATAGTGTTCTGTCATTTCATATGGATTTATTAATTCATTCATTTGGACCAACTTCTAAGTCTAATTAAAGATTTGGCTTAATTGGTTAGTTGTTGCTCTGTAGCCCAATTCTTTTTGGTTAAATCAGGATCACCGAGAGGTGCAAGAAAGTAAAGTTTCAGCTAACACATTGGCCCCTATAAAATGACAGAATACTATTCATAACCCCAACAACTTAATTTCTTAATAAGAATCTTCTGTTTGAAGCATATGCGGATCTTTCGGCTCTTTTTAACTTACAATGCATCCGTTGTCTTGAATCAGAAGTATTAACTTCAAACAGTTAACTTCGCTTGACAAGCTATGTGATCAGTATACTTTATTCAAAGAATATTCTTAAAGGAGATCCAGTTTTTAAATAGGCTTTGCAAAGCCGTGTATAAGATGAGGAATAGGTTGAGTTGAGCTAGAATCTGATTTGAAAATTTCCATTTGGGCTCGGATTTGGATTGAAGTTCAATTGGGCCGAGACACCCGAGTTTGATTTGGTCTAGGCAACCCGAAGCCCCACTTAGTCGGACTAGAAATTTTGTTATTATTTTTAAATTAAAAATAAAAATGACATTATTTTACTTAAAACAACATCATTTTGTTTATAATTTTCGAACTTTAAGATGAGTCGGACATAGATAGTCGGAACTAAAGCTTAATCCGGAACTCGAAAATTATAAAAAGAAAGTCTCCCTTCTTACTACCATCTTTAGGAAGAGGAATTGCTCAATTTTATATACATATTGAGATATTAGAAGCCTAGAAATGTTTTCTTCATGAAATTTTATAAGATATTTACATAGAGAAAGAAGACTAAAGAGATAATAAAAGAAAAGGGAAAAAAAAAAAAGGAAGAGCACAACTGGAAAGAACAAAGTGACAGGCAAGCAAATCAAAATGGAGTATTGTTTCTTTCTAGTTAGACTACAAGTAGGAAAAGAAGAACATGGTGGGCCTAGAGTTTGCCTATGGTTTGACGTACACAGAACCTTTGGAATTAGACGCTTTAACCAACTCATAATTATGCTTAGTGTTTTAGATAAGCAGGACGCACATGTCTGTGCTTCTTTAATTAAGAGACTTTTGGACCACGACTCTACTTAATAGGCATCTGATTGAGTCTGCAATACGTGCCGTTGTGCCGTTGTCATTCTTTATTGAATTGAATCGATTGGTTCTGCCACAAGGAAACCTTAAGCTTTTGCAAACTTGTGTTATGTAAAGACCACTACAAGAAAAAAAAAAGAAGTTCAGCGGCGGATATTACCGATAGAAAACTCACACACTTTGTCTGCAAGTTAAGTTTGTGATAAAATTTACCAACAGATGAAGGCGTCGAAGAAATGGCCATAAGTAATAATTGCGACGAATCACAAATTTTTCTTCATTAATTTATTGACGGATATTTTGTGTTATTGTCGGTGAATATACCGACGATTATTTTCTACTGTCAGTAAATTTAGCGACAGAAAGATTATTTTAATTGGTAAATTTACCGACGGAATTGGTTATTCCATTAATAAGTTAACGATTAACATTACCGAAAGAATTGAGTTATCCGTTAGTAAATATAATAGATTTTACCGACGAACTTTATTTTTCCGTTGGTAATTTTACTAAAAAAAAATTATTTTTCCCTACATTTAATTTTATTTGATAGATCTTACATTTCATGCATAATTTATACAATTATAAGTTATTTGTTGATGATATTTTGATTTGTTTCTACATTTAATTTGTTAAAACAAAAAGTTGATTAATGATATAGCACAAAGATTATCTTAATTGATAATAAAAAATTATTTTGTACATAATAAGTAGTTAATTCATACGAAATGACTACAAGTACGCTATTCATTTGGTAAATGTGAATGCTCTGACTATTGCGATGGGGTGTTGCCCTCCCTTTCAACTCATCCACCTCATTACAGAGCTAGGCTATGTACTCTATCGACTGTATCGACTGTTGCAACTGAGTTGTCAATGTCTATATTGTGTTGCGAAGCTCATGGATTTCACTGGGTGCGAACCACCTACTAGATGTTGGTGTACTGGATGTGGAGGATTGCGAATAACATGTATTCGCAAATGAAACTAAGTCAAATATCCTTCTGCGACGGTCACTACTATCATCATCATCATCATCATCACCCAGTCCTAAATCCCGCAATGAAGCAGAGTCTGAGGAGGTCCGGTTGTACGCAGCCTTACCCCTACATAGTAGAGAGACTGTTTTCGGTGGATCCACATGCAAATGAGACAATATAAGAATGATGCAAGTTACAAAAACAAAACATTAAAAGAATAATAATAATAAAAAAAACAATAATCAAGGAGAATACCTGAAGGAAGCAAAATCTGCAAGAACCTAAATAGACTACAAAGTCCACTCCTCCTTGTCACGCAGTAAGTAAGGGGACATCCCTTAGAAACCCTGTCAGAATGTCACCCTACTGTCCCCCCGCACCTGCCGGGCAATCTACACACATGACTCGGTATCTCCTAGTAATTGTTGTACTGATCTTGGGTAACTAGACGGTTAATCCTTTACCCTGATCCGATCGCACCAAACTTTTCTATTTCTAGAGACTACCTCATTAAAGGCCAACTCGGACATATCCTCCTTAATCACTTCCCGCCAGTTCTTGTAAGGTCTCCCTCTCCTCCTCTTATATTCACTACTACCCATTGCATGAAAATAGGTTCGACTCTCATCAATATGTTGAAGAAGGTCACACCGTTGTGCTTTTTAGTGTGAGTGTGCAAAAAGAGCTGACACGAGTGTAGGCTTTGTGGCTATAGACTTTTCTTGCATCAGAATAAAATGTTATAATTGAACTATAATTTACAAAAACTTCGGCAAAATTTTTTATATTTTTATAATAATTTACCCTCTATTGAATAAAAAAAGAAACTCAATAACACAGTCATATATGGCACCAGACATTTATAACATTATCATTCTCCATAACACACATACTTTCACTCCAAAATTTACACATCAAATTAAATTAAAATAGACCTAAGTAAAAAATCAGAATATAAGTGTAAAGTGTAGAAACTTACAAGTCTTTCTGCAAGCTCGTGGTGCGTAAGAGATCTTCTAATATGTACAGGAAGGCTTTCTCTCCCTGGTCCTCCACGTCTGTTGGTAGAATTACGCTCTGAAGTGGACATTGCCTTGGGTGATGTCTAATATTGCTATCAATAACTCCATATTTGTTCAGAAATATAAGGCACTCGTACACTAGTCTTGTGTATCGCACTAACAAAGTCTCGATAACGTATACGTGTTCGTTTCTCCCATACTTTATAAATGACGGTGTCAAATTTAGAATCCCAAAAAAAATTCTTTTTGAAACAAAAGGAAAAAATATGATAAGTACTTATAATCTACAATATTTATCTAATTAATGTATAAAAATCAGTTTAAAAATACAAAAAGAATCTGTACCTCAAACTCCTGATAATAAAAATCCTTTGTCGCTTGAGAGATATTCTTCCATATATAACCCTCAAGATCAATATTCTCATTGAATTTTGATGTCATGTTTCTTGAGCACGATCCAGATGAAATCAACCTAATATTAAAATAATTAATTTTATATCATTTTTAAATTTAAATCTATAACTTAATTATAAGCATATGTGGTTTCATGTATTTTCACTTACAGATTGTTGACAATGGTTATATAAGTTCTTTCATCAACTCCCTCAATTCCAGGCTGGAGGCTGCCTCCTTCATCCATATTGTTTATTCCTGATATCTCTGTCGGTATAGGAGTGGTGGATGGTGCAGCAGTAAGTACGGAAGCTGATGCCTCATCTACAAGTGTAGTAGTTGGAGGTACAATATTTGATTCAGTTGCAGCTGCAGAATGTGATGGTTCACCTAGACATTAACTAACTCCGAATCGTAGTTTGAACTTTGGTCGCATCATATCATGTTTTCTCTTTGGTGACATATTTCAATATGAAATTCATATTTTGTTGAATATTCTAGAAATATAACAATTTCAATTCAATAAATTGAAAATTCAATAATTGATTTATTCGATATTATATTCTATTACAAACACAAATTAATCGTTATCAGCATTTAATTGTAAATCAAAATCATCATCATCTTCTTTTTCTGAAGAATTGGAATCAAACTCAGGCTCCTCTTCAGATCTCTCACCCTCATCATCCTCTCTAGATGAAATTTCAACATATTCATTATTTGGATCATTCAAAGATTCAATCTCGTCGTATGTAACAGATGCATTTATTTCATAAACATCTTCCTGAAACGCTTCACTTTCAATTCTTTATTCTCCTTTTCCATGTGATTCAAAAACACCTATAGGTTTAACTTTTCAAACGGCCAACCAATCTGACTTATCTCGTCATAAGCTGGGAAAAGGGACATAATACACTTAGATCGCTTGTATTGCCAACATGAGAGGTTCAAATTGTCTAAATCTTCTTCGTTGGTTGATTTCAACTAGATTGTATCGGCTATGTATTTTTGTACCAACATTTGGAGTTGGATCAAACCAGTCATACTTAATTATCACATTTTGTTTTATTGGCAATGCGGTGTACTCAATTTTAAGTATCTTAATAATTTTACTATAGTAATCCATCAATTCTCTCTATATGCAAACTCCACTATTTACTGTTGTCATGCTACGACCATAATATTCTGTATTATATTTGTATCCATTAACTAAATACACTGGATATGATTTAACATTTCGCACAGGTCTCTTCGTAAGATAACATATGAACTTGTTCTCTATTGGATTTTCTAAGGCCTACATAAAATAAATTATCATATAAAATAGTATAATGTCATTTGAACAATTTAATCTTATAATTAAATCATTTCAATAATTGTAATTGAAAAACTTACATATTTCTCGAACAATCGAGGAAAGTGTCTTCCAACTTCTTTATTGATATCACCCTATTTTTCTCTGGCATTAGCTCGTGTAACCATTCCTCGTATAATCTAAAAAAATAGAAGTAAACCAAATCATTAGTTAAATTATTTCTATATTTTTAGATATTTTTCTAATATTTGTTAAGAAAATAAGATAAATTACATTAGATAGAAACACTACAGCCGCCCCAAATTCTAATTCAACTGATATGCTTCTAAGAGACATTTCATCAAACAATTCATAGGCAACCCGAATTATCTCTAACTAATAACAAAACAACTATTTTTTTCATTTTTTTTCCAACAACAACACATTTAAATAACAAATAAACCAACAATTCAACATTAAAATGCATAAATCAACAATCCAAACAAAACCCACCCACCCTCCTTCGATCATATATATAAGCATTTAACACCTTTTTTTTAGACAAAATAAACCCAATAGATTTGTTACATGAAAATGATGCACGATGGACCAAAAAAGAAGCAAAAATCGACAGTGGAAGCTTTGGAGGAAAAGGACCGACAACGTTGATGGTGGGAAGAAGAGAGAAAATGACAGGGAGGAGGGGGTTTGGGTGAGTTAAGCCCGTGAATAAAACGACGTCGTTTTATTTTATGAACAATTCGACAGTTTTCGAGGTCATTTTATTTTATGAACAATTCGACGGTTACCGATAGAACTGTTAGGAATCCGATTCCCAGCATGAACGTCCCAGTGCTTGCATCTGATGCATGCGCAGCGGAATAACAAGGACGTTCCCAGAAAACCCAGGAACTTGTGTCGGAGAAAGAATCAAACCATAGCAA
>JAOQMR010000009.1:6161135-6177175 GCA_027563865.1 Erythroxylum pelleterianum | reverse complement strand
CAGATACAATATTAAGGCAAGTGAAGGTTTTCTTTTGATAATTGTAGTTTTTCAAAAATTCTTTTCTAATGTGATGCGTTCTTGGACTTTTGAAATATGCTCTTTGATTGCTCTATTTGTGAATGACACTGATTGGGTTTTTGTCCTTTTCCCTTAATTCTAGAAACATGTTTGTTTTAAATCAGATGCATATATTGACGTACTCATTTGGAGTAGTTTCGCATGAAAGGTGTTTTGTTCCAATTTTTAAGAATTAGATTGGATATCATACCAGTAAGGGAGAGGTTCGTTCAACTTATAATACTAGTGATTAAAATGAAGAAATGATACTGAAAAGTTATCTAAAATCAATAACTTTTATTGAAATTGAAAGTAATACAAATAGTTTAAAATAAACCCATTTTGTTTTGCGCATAACCAAGACATACAATTCAAGGCGTACTATATTCTTGGATATCCAGGAATAAGCACGTACCACAAAATAACATATCAAATAATTGCATTCCTAACTATTTTAAAACAACCACTTTACTTCTTCCTTGGGATGATGCAGTCTGTAAAGCGAATGAGTGATCAGTTTGATAGATTTTAAGTTCTGAATAATCACTATTTGCTTCATTCTTCATAATTTTTCTGAGGCCCAACCATAAACTTTCAATGGGTCTCATTGCTTTCCTACTTTTGACTTTGCCTTTTGGTAGTAAGGATTTGGAAATTTCTAGAAAGATGGTGAAGAGTTAAATGGGAGGTGGGAGTAGAATAGATGTAACTCTAAATTTCTCTCTTTGTAATACCATAAAGCCAATTAGGAGGAGGAGAAGAGAGCAAGGGCGGGGAAAGCAACCAAAATCACTCTAAGATGAAAGCGAAAAGGATGGAACAAGTTTTAAAGTAGAAGTTAAAATTACATAGAGAATTAGGATGGTCACTGGATAAAAATTAACGAGCTGGTTAACTTGTAAATACTTATTTTGAGCCATTGCAGGATGTTTATTTGACAGTTGCTTTATGCTATAATTTTTGTAAAATCTCATAGCTGCATGAAAATGTACATATCAACAAGGAAAACAAACCTTGCTACCTGTGAGAAGAAGTTACCGAGTTCCCTGCTGTTTGAAGAACTATGTTTGAAATTGTTGCTCTCAGATCTTGAAGTTGTGGCCACTGTTTGTGAGGCTACATTTACAATGAGAGCAGATTATGGACCTAAAATTGTTAGCCTTTGTCTTGTTTAAGGTTTTGCTTGCGCTTTCTTAAGTTCCTTAGTTCCTTAATGTGACAAAAGCTCTTTGAGTTTCAGCATTCCAAAACCGTAATTCATTGTTCTAGTGTCTTATTTATTCTTTATTATGTATTCTATTTGGGGTATATCCATGATGGTAGGAGATCTGACCGTTGAGATAAAATTTGATTGATCACTTCTTCTTTTCCTTTTAGTTGGTTTCCTTCAATTGAAATTGCTGAGCTAATGTGGAGATGACTTCTGATGCATTCATAAGTAGAACTGTTGCTTAAGCATTTTTTAACATAATTTCATTATAAGCATAGTGCTTAAGTAAGTCATTGAAATCTCATGTCTGCTTTTTATTCCTTCTTTTGTTGAACAATTTTTATTCAAGATGGTGCCTTCCTATCCTTGTTTGGCTTCTGTTTTATAACAACTACTTATGTTTGTTAACACAGTTCTGGGATGATTAATTTGAAGGAGCTGTGTTTAATTCATGGGAAAGCTGCTTGGATGGCTTACCTGGTAAGTGTCACAATCTCTGCAATTTCCCCCTTCCTCTTCCCCTACGATATTAAGGTGACAATTTTCGACTGTCTTTTTTTAAACAAATATACAATGTTGAATTAGTTTTTCTTTTTTCCTTCCATGTGACATCCACTATAATAAAAAGAATGGGCACTGATCTACGAACAGATCCATGTAAGGACTAATGGCAGCAATTTCCTCCTGCTGAAAACATGGAATAATTTTAATTTATATACTATTTTTATGTACCAACTAAATCTTGAACATTATTTTGCGTGAAATTTTTATTTTCCCCAGTGAAAAGTTTTCATTATTATTTTTTATCTTCTCATGATTATGAAATCATTTGATAGTTATTGTAGTTTTCTTGACTAGGACAATTCTAAATCAGCCCTTGCTGACCCCTAATTTCGTAAGAAAGTTATTTGAGACAATTTTCAAGAAATTTTCTTCTTTGGATGGAAAATAAACATGAACTGTTTGTGTCTGCAGGACATCTACTGCTTGGATGCTGACGGTGCTCTCTTTGATGCTGCATTACTTTCTGCAATTGCTGCCTTCTCTCATTGTAAGATTGCATCCTTTTGGCGACTGGAATCAGGTGTTCTCTGTTGGAACATGTGATCCCAAACCAAACAAGTGCGGTAGAGAAAGTTAACTTGCTTAAATGTCACGCATCCGTGCTTTTTTGCTATACTTCTATTAGCTCTTTGTGGTGAAGGAAACTAGAGTTTCATCAATTATGATAATTCTTCGTAATTCTCATATCAGAATTAATAGTTTAGATTATTAATATATAGTGTCTAGATTTAGAGTTATCTTTCTCCTTTCCTGTTTAAATTTCATGTTCCTGTACTTGCTACATACTTCTCTTAGGCATTTGTTCTGAACTAAATTAAATAGATTCTGAAAATTGTATTAATTGATCTGTATTCTCATGTCAGAACTATAATTTATAATAAGTATACAGTGTTATTCAGTGTTTCACTGACATTATGTTCTCATACCTTTGGGGATGTTGAAACCAATTCGTGATAGAAAGGATAAGCTTATGTCCGATAGTTCTCCTTTCATGCCTTGATTCCAATTAAAGTAGCTTTGTTTCAGTTCCGGTGAGCTGAGTGTGTAAGATGGATTTGGGTTTCTTTTCCTGGTCAGTGGAGTTGGGGTAAGATGGAGATAGGAATAATGACAATGTCTTGGTACTTGGGCAAAACAGCTGTCCAATGTAATGTTCTGTATTGCCTGAATTGTCCTAAATGATCTGATCTGATTGGATGAATCAATCATAATGCAATGCTTTATGTAACCGAATTTGTTTTTCTGCCTTCAGTGAATAATTTTCTATTGATAGTAGATGGCATACTACCACACCTTGCTAAACCTGACATATGAGAAAAATGAACTTTTAGAAGTTATGACATCCTTTTTGAAGTCTCTAGCTATGAATAACATTATTATTGTTTCCTGGAGTGATGTAGCTAAGCTGCTAGTTTTGGTTATTACCTTTGAATTATTATTGATTTCAACCTCCACACTTACGCATTTTGCACTTTTCTCTTTTATGTGTTTTTAACCCATTCCTTAGGAGATTGGACTTAGCTCATAACATGCCCCTCTACTTGTTACCAGCATAGTTATCTAGAACTTGCATGTCTTGCAGTGGAAATTCCCACAGTTTCATTGACTGATAATGGGAAAATAGTAGTCTTGTTGGATGAAGATGAGAGCAGGAAGCTGGGGAAGGAACCAGTTAACTCAGGGAAGAAGAAGCTCACTCTCAACAATATACCTTTTTCCTTGACATGCATACTTCACAAAAATTACATCTTGGCAGACCCCACTGCAGAGGAAGAATCCGTTATGGAAACTCTTGTAACTGTGGTTTTGGATTCATCTGCCAGACTTGTGTCTTTTTACAAGCCAGGAGGACCAGTTCTTGCCTATATGTCAGCTATTCAGGTTAGCTTTTCTTTTTTTGTTGGTAATATAAACAAAATCTACATGATAGAATCAATTTTATGTATATAAATTTGGAATTAGATGACTATTAAGTTGTCCAACTGTATATGTAAATTTGGAATGAGATGACTATTTAAGTTGTCCGACTGCGTACTTCACTTGAACCATTGTTGATGGAGTTTATAATTCCATTTAAACTTAGATTTTGCGGAGATCTATTCCATTTAGGAGCTAATGTTGTAATGCAACAAAAAGAAGTCATGGCATTTAAACTGAGTTCATTTCTTAAAGGTTTTGAGTTTTGTGTTGGACAGGAAATTAGGTGTTTGAACTGTTTTTCCATCTCAATTTCAAGAGCTTTTGCTCCAAACTAAAATATATTTTATTTTTCTCTTCAACTTTTTTGATTTGTCAATATTGTTGCCTGATTATCTACGGTCAGATTGCTAAGGACATGATATATTAAAGAGCTCTATTCATGGTAAAGCGCAGAACCATGTCAATGAGTACATATTTCATCGTCTTCTGCATAAATCAATCTGCACACACTCCTATGAACAGTTAAATGTTTTTGCCTGAATAATGATGACCACTATATCAGAGAAGGTACGTTATGGTTGCAGGACTGTGTTGCATTAACAAGGCAAAGAGTTAAGGAACTTCAGAAGATTCTAAATGAGGCTGTTTCGGGTATGGAGGTTGACTAAGAGGTAGTTATGTCCCAAAGGAATAAACTAGTAATCGTGAAGGACATTGGTGAATTTTAGTCTTACCAATTAAAGAGCGATTGTGTTACATTTTCTTCTATCTTTTGACAACTGTTTTAGATTTTTTCTCTAGAGAGCGTTTATGTGGATTTATTGCAATTTTCACGTTTGGTCAGTGCCAATTCAATCATTATAATGGAGAGATTTATCCCAGTTGTGCTAGGAATTGTATTTCAAAATGAAGTTATTACTGGATGCTTTAGCCTGCTGAAGTGTAAACACTTATCTCTATGATGCTGCAAGATTTTCCTGGACCACACTTGGTTTGGATGATTTAACATGCTGAATTTGTGTTGTTTGAGCATTCTTCGCCTTTGTGCACTCTTAAATTTTTCTTGGCTTCTATGCATTCTTGTATTGATAATTATGTCAGTCAAATAAAGTGCTGCGTAAACACGTGTGGTGGATTGAAGACTGCCTTTTTCATACAATTAGTAGGGATGACAAAATGGGCCAAGATTGCTTGGCCTCGGCCTGGTCCATAGCTCGACGGGAAGTAACAAAATGACTATTTTTTAATTTTAAAATAAAAAATATAAAGTAGGTCGGGCTGGCCAGCTCGGGTCGCATTGCCATTTGTGACACAATGACGAGTTTATACTTGGTCAGTGTGGGCTTTTCCTCTTTTTGTGCACAAGGGACTTGCTGGACCAATTTTGAGTTGCACTACAAAAGTTACCCTTAGTTTAAGCTTATCATAGATTTGGAATTTCTTCTTAGCCTTACATGAGTATCTATGTTACTAAATTGTTTGAATTAGGGAAGCAATTCTCCTCTTACCATATCTGCATCTTTTACTTCCAACATTACTCATGTATTGATGAGATAACAAAGCTTAATTCTTTTGATGAAGAAAAATCGCTCTCTTCTTTAACTTCTTGTTCTATTATGGTATTCTTTTATTGTCAATGTATAACTTCAAGTTCTCCATTTTCATCTTTGCTTTTACTGCTCTCATTTTCTTCTATTACTTTTCCAAAGAGTTCTACCAACTTTGGAAGTCCTATAGTATTTGATCACTCTCCTATATTCATCAAGGAATGTCAATAGTTCCAACAAAAGAAAGTCTCCATTTAGATTCCTTAATTCTTTTTTTTGAGCACTAGGGTTCATATAAACCATTTCAATAGGTCTGTCAATTACTCAAACTGCTTCCAAGGCTTATAGATGTATTCAAAGTTTGAAAGCTAACAAACATAATTGAAGAAACTGCAAAAAAGGAAGTATTGATCCAGTGTAGATAGCTAAAGACATTTCTCTAGAATCACTCATTACTCAACAGAAGAAACAAGCCTCTAATCATAGAGATCCTTATATCATATTAAGGATTATATTATCTCCCAAAGAACTAAAGACTCCCAATTAAGGCAACAATCATGAATGCTTTGGTTGAAGGAAGCTGAGAGGAATACCACATCTTATTACAAAATTCAATCTAGAGGAAACAAAAACATGATCATTTCACTCCAAGATAATGAAGATAACATAATTCAATCACAAAAGGACTTATGGACTTTAGCCTATAATCACTTCAAAAATATCTTGAAGACTCCTAACAACATCACTCCTGTTCCTCAGGAAAACATCAACTATCTGTCTAATTCAATACCTAATCAGACTCACTCTAACCGTACTAAGGAAGTTAATAAAGAAGAAATTAGATATACTCTCTTCCCATTCCATCTCAACAAATGTCTTGGCCCTGATGGTTTTGACTCTAGATTTTTCCAATAGACCTAGAGAATGGCAAGTTACCTAGTGTTTAATGTAGTGCATTGATTCTTTTAAAATGGTAGAATGCTCAAAACACTAAACAAGACATATTTTTTCTGATTCCTAAGTTCCTCTCTACAAACACTCTCAATGAGTTCAGACCTATTTCATGTTGTGATTGGTTTACAGTCATTTATAAAGAGATTGCTCATAGAATGAGAGATCATCTAAAGTAGGTGATTAATTGAACCTAAACTACTTTCATATATGGATGATCCATTGAAGACAACATACTCATAACATAGGAAATGTTCAAAGGCTATAGAAGTTTGAAAATTTTCAAAAGTTGAGCAGTTAATATTGATTTTATTAAGGCCTTTGATTCACTTAACTGGAGTTTTATACTTGACGCTTGGCTAACTCTTAGTTACCCTAATAGATTTGTATAATGGATATAGACTTATATTACAACGTTCTTATATTTAGTAAACATCAATAGGGAGCCTACAATATTATTCAAAGTTGTTTAGGGACTAGGACTAAGACAAGTTGATCCCTTATCCCGACTTCTAATTGTCATCAGCATGAAGGTCATTACAAGAATTGTAGGAGTACAAATATCAAGAGAACCACGATTTAAATATCATTATAATTGCTCCAAATAGAAGAGTGTTCAACTTTCTTTTTTAAAAGATCTCATTCTCTTATGTTGAGCCTCTCAACCTTCCATCAACTTGCTCATATCTTGACTGAATCACTTCAAGGCCATACATGGGTTGAGTTATAATCAAAGTAAAAGCTTCTTCATCTCCTCAACTGTGTAATTTGATCTTGTCTAAAGGCATTCAATTAACTGAATTACCTTTTAAATACTTAGGAGTTCCTACCTATGAGAAATGGCTCTCCTCTATAGACTGTTTCCCTCTCTTAGACTCCATCAATAAGAGAATCGACAACTAGTCTAGTAAATTCTTAAGTTATGGAGAAAGACAACGATTAGTTATATTTGTCCTCAAGAACTTTTCAACATATTGTTGCTCACATATGGCTCTTGTTTAGGGAATTATGAAGTAAATTAATAAGAAACTAATGGGATTCTTTAAAAGATGGAATTAGTAGCTATAAAAGGCTCCCAAGGTGAAATAGACCATAATTTATCAGTCTAAGCAATTTGGGGGCCTTGGCATTACTTCTGTGAGACTCTTATGCAAAGCCTTAATTGCAAAATGATGCTAGAGATTATGTAAGGATAAAGAAGACTTATGGGTCAATTGGATACACATATATCGCTTAAAGCATAGAGCATATGGAATATCCCAATAAATTCCATTATGCCTTGGACCTTATAACAAATTCTTCAAGTAAGAGAAGGGATACACTCACTTACACGACATAAAACACCTTCTTTTAGTATGATTAATGCCATCAATTGGGCCTATTATATAAACTTCCATCCTATATATCATTAAGGACTTTAATTCCTCGGAGGACTAAGGTCAATGCTCTAATCAAGGAGAGTAATTGGTATTGATCCTTTCATTGCAATAGAGAAGCAAATGATATACTAAAAAACATGCCTACATATCTTATAAAATTCTCAATTCCTGATATTATCCAATAAACAACATACAAAATATATTTTAGCCTTCAATCATACAGGAGAAATCTATTGGAAGCTGATAATCGCTTAATCAAACCCTGGCATAAAATGGCTTGGGGCACAAGTATTTTCCTAGCTCATTCATTTTCATTTTGTGGTTAGCAATGATGAGAAGACTAGCAACCAAGGATATACTGAAGTTCAATGTTGCCAACTCAAACAGTAAGTTATGCAACCACTCTAAGGAAAGCCTTAATCACCTTTTCTAAGGTTGCTTATACACTCAAGACTTTTGAGAAAACTTCTTAACCTCTTTGGTGTTTATTACATAGCTAATGACTAGAGTGATATTATACAATGGACCTCTAAGATAAAACTTAGGAGCAAAGGTGACACCTGATTGTTTAGATGTTGTTTCAAGGTTGTGAAGTACTTTATATGGAAGGAAAATAATAGTAGGTTGTTTGGAGCCATCCCTACAAAAAATCATATCATTTATTAGAGAATTCTCTTATGTGAAATACAATGCCATTGCCATTAATGGTCAGAAAAACCTAAGCATAGGAATAAGAAAGAGATGGGGAATTTAAGGTTGTTTTTTGTCTTCCTATTTCTAGTTAGTATTCTCTATATTTTAATGCCATTTAGATAGTGTTGACCACCCTTTGTTATGACTCTATGATAGTGGCTGATAAGTCACTTAGTTTTGCTTTGCACTAAATTTCTAACTTCTATAAATATGATTCAATTATTTTCCAAGAAAAAGAGGGAAATATTTTAAGAAATAAATAATAAAAGGAAATAAAAAAGAAAAAGAAAGAGAGTTATGAATGGGGGTGTCGTTTTGTTGTCTAAGTTAGGTCACTATGCTAGTTCCAGTTGTCTTCTCCTTTTTTCTTTATGGAGTGGACTCAATAAGAGTCACTAGTAGAAGCCCTCAGTTTTCCTCCAAAGTGGTCTTCTTCTTTAGCAGTAGCTAGAGGAAAATTAATTTCTTCTTATGAATTCTAGTGATGTTTAGCTTTTCTTTTTCTTTTAAGATTATAGCTCATGTATGATGATAGTTCGAGGTTAAATGATTATAAAATGGTGTTTTATATATGTTGGAACGCGGGTAAAGAAATGAACACATTAATATTTTGTTGTTGTGTTTA
Source organism: Erythroxylum pelleterianum (assembly GCA_027563865.1). Taxonomy (NCBI): domain Eukaryota; kingdom Viridiplantae; phylum Streptophyta; class Magnoliopsida; order Malpighiales; family Erythroxylaceae; genus Erythroxylum; species Erythroxylum pelleterianum. Next base: position 6,168,226 of record JAOQMR010000009.1, on the reverse strand, counting down.
TGATGATCTATATTTCATAAGCTGTTGTAGAGATGAGTTTGAAATAGAAAGATCATTAAAAATGGTATAGGAAAAAGTGCTGAAAATTTTGATAGATAAATGGATGTTTCATGTTCTGTTTTCAATGTATATTAACGTGGATCTCTTTAAGTGCTTTGGAGATAAACTCAAATGAGTCTAAAGCTAAAGACAGGAAGTAATGTGGTGTCTTGAAATGGGAAAAATTAAGGTGATAGTTAGAAGTGAAATGAATGTGAGATTAGAGTTGAGCATGTGCAGAAAGTTGGTGATGAATGTATATATATATGTAGATGTTCTATTTTTGGTGTTATGATCAAACATAGAATATGATTTGTTTGTGATTGAAATTGAGCTGAAATGGAAGTAGGAATGAAGAGGAAATAATGAGGACATAAGCTAGAAATGATAGACTAAGCAAAAGAGATGAACAAGGATGAAAATAACGATGGAGTGTGTTGGAATATGTTAGATGGAGTGTTTTCACTGAACAAACATTTGTATTTTGGCCATATCTTGATCTTTAGATATCCAAATGGGATTATTTTAATTTAGAATTAAACTAGAGACATATGAATATATTTTTCATGAAGGAATCTAATTTGAATTCTGTCTCTAAGAGTTTTAAATTTTAGCTTGACGTTGAGTATTATGTGTTGTTATGGTGTGAGAATATTTTGTAGTATTTTGGGTATAACTTGCAAAATACTGAACCAAACTGCATGAAATTGATATCGTTAGAAACTTAAGACATATAGGAACATTTGTTTAGAAGAATGTATTGCCTATATACCTCATTTGCTTTGTCAAAATAGCCATGCAAAATTGACCCAAAAATTTGTTTTGAGAAAAGTTGGAAGGATGCTTGAATAAGGGATCATCAAGTAGCTGCAAGATCGTGCACAAGCACGATCATGATAGAGAAGTAGTTGCACGATCGTGATCATTTGGTAGTTTCACGATCATGCGCAAGCACGATCGTGCACTACTGTTTTCTTACCCTACCTTGGTCTTTGGACTTAATTGAGGTTTGAAATGAACCTAGATGGTTGCTAAAGTAAGTTGTTAAATAATTGATAAGTTTAGGATGTTGATTGACATCAGAATTGAAGAATGGATTGACTTGATATGAATGTATCTCAATTTGGAAGTTATGAGTTGTTAATGATGTAAACGTGTTCTTATGAATAATATGAATTAGGTATGAATGAATGAGAATTGGGAAATTGTATGGATGTATAATGCTAGGCAAGGATTGGAAAATGTATGATTGATGAATAGAAGATTGATAAACTGAGGATAATCAAATTTCACAAGATATGATATATAGATGATCATAAGATGTGAATTAAGGAAACATACTGGGAATAGTCAAATTGAACATGCATTATGCATAACACATTTACATATATGTACAATTGAATGCCTATGTGATTGATCAAATTAGTAATGTGTGTAAAATACGTGTATATTGCTTAAATATAGATACACAAGATTGAACATCACCATCCAGATGTTTCTCGATCATAAAGGTAATGGCTAAATCTGGAGCGTACTGAGTCAACCTAGATGTGTAAACTCAATTATATGTGTGTTTCTGGTTGAGTTATATGTGTAGTGAGTAACCTAGATGTTCTCACTAAGATTATTTATCTTTTCTTAAATGTCAATAATTGAATTATTATTGATGTGAACATGTTAATCCCGAACTTTGATAGTCCAAGACGTTTGATGCATGAGAAACACATTGAAAGTGCTCATTGTATGTGAATCTGACAGAAATAAGTGTACTCAACATAATTGTTGAATGTTGGACTTAGTTCCGATGGAAATGTGAAAGTAAGTGTGCAAATGAATAAATGTGACCAATTGAATATATGAGATTTTGATGCATTTCATACATGATATGCATGATCAAATAAAGGCAGTTGTGACTGGAATAGTTAGTGAAAAAGAGCTTAAAGCTCCAAAATGTGGTAAGAGCCTCAGGCTCACTATGTTAAATGGGTTCGGTATCCATAATGGATACGAGACAGTTATCAATAAGTCTGGTATCCACAATAAATACAAGACAGTTATCAACGAGCCTGGTATCCACAATAGATACGAGATAGTTATCAATGAGCCCGATATCTCCAATAGATATGAGATAGTTAAAAAGGCGCTCGGTCACAACAAAGTAACAACGAAAGTGAGTCACATGTGCATATGTAAATTGATGTGTTATATGAATAACTGAAATGAATTAATTGTATTGCTCTGAACTAGAAATGTGTAATAATGGATACAATGGTATTTGTTCAATACGTGAATTGACTTATCTGTAAATTGAAAGTGAATTATGAATTGTTCTGTAATTGATATGAGTGAGCACGTCGATGATGGTTCGCTTACTGAGTTCGTAAAATTCACCAAAAATTTCATCGTTGTTTTTCAGGTTCATAAATGACCTAGCTAATCTAGTTGAAGTGCTACTACATTGGGACACGAGCTAATGGTCAGTATCAGTTTGCACCTGCATATGTCTTCAATAATTTTAACATTTGAATTGTATTTCGTAGCTACTATACAATGTACTTGTAAATTCTGTAATGTAATGACATTCATGACTGGATACGTTTTATTGATGAAATGGTTTTAAATTGGTTATTGAAGTACTTATGATACGTTTACACTTGAAATGGGTCAAAATGATTATTGGTTTGCCTGAGATGTGTTGTTGCTTGAGACATCAATTTTATAATGAGTTGAAGTGATTGTCCTAACATGCCGCTTTCCCAAGGCATGTGCTCAAGTGTCCTCAGGATGGACGGGTACGTGGTCGGTGGAAGTGGGCTTTTACACAAAGGGATCTAGATGTGACATAAGGCCTAGCAAAGAATGCCTCTCTTATCTATCCAGTCAAGAAGTTACAAATATTAAATTAAGGAAAGTCATTTTAAATAGAGCAACAAGCAAAAGGGTTTTTAGTCTATTAAGAGGAAATTACATCTAGCATTGGCTAACTATGACTGGCTTATCAAATTTCCTAACAATTTTACAAATTTCGAAGAAAATATATGCTCTAATTATATTTTCATAGTAATTACAGGTCTGATGGATACTAGGGGAAGGAAATCCATTAAATTCTTTAATTATATTGCTAATGAAGAGGCTTTGATGAGGCTATCAATAGAGGTATGGGAATCAGAATCTAGGCTCATAAATCTTTCAAGTTGTATAGGAAATTACAAGTTGTTAAGCTAGAGTTAAAAAAAACTTAATTAGCTTTCTTCAATTAGTTCCAAGATTTCAAATGATAGGACAATGATGGATCTCCTTAGTAAACAAAAGGACCTTTATAATCATCCTAGGATCAAGTAAGAAAGCAATTAAAGGATTCTAGCTTGAAGTTATATATGGAAGTACTGCAAGAACAAAATTCTATAATTGTGCAAAAATCCAAGATCAATTAGTTAAAGGATGGGGGCTCCAATTCCAAGATTTTCCATAAATCTCTCCTCCCTATAAGGAATAGAAATAGATTTAATTCATTAATAATTGAGGATGGGGAAGTGATCACAAAGCATAAAGGACTCCTCAACTATGCTAAGGAGTACTTTGGAAAGATCCTAAGTAACTCGAAAGCTTATAGAATGTCCTTATTAAAACTTGTTGATGTTAGTCCTAAATTGATCTTTAATTCTCAATGTGAACTTCTATGCAATCATGTTATTAATAATGAGATTGAGAAGGTAGTGTTTAGTATTAGTCCCAACAAAGCCGTAAGGTCTTATCTAATTAATGGATTTTTCTTCTATAAAGCCTAGAAATTCATTAAGAGAGATGTCATTGAAGCAATAAGGTAATTTTTCTCAATCTCTATAACATTGAGGACTTGGAAGAAGACCTTTCTTTGCTTAATCCGTAAATCATCTAGAATATACTCATTGAAGGAATATAGACCAATCTCATACTATAATACATTGTACAAAATCATTTCCAAGATTCTGGCCAAAATTCTAAAGCATATCCTTCCTATTTTGATGAATCAAGCTTGATTTGCCTTTATAAAGGGAAAATGTATCGGGGATAACATATTATTAGCTTAAGATTTGTTAAAAATTATCACATTTAAGGCTTGAGTAAAAATTATGCTCTCAAGGTAGATATTCATAAAGCTTTTGATACAATGGAATGAGACTTCATCTTGCTTACTCTAAGAGATATGGTATCACCAAAAGTAATTGTCAAGTGGATTAGTCACTGTATAACAACAATTTCATTTAGTTTGCTTATGAATGGTGAAGCTTCTCCAATGTTTAAAAGGGCTCATGGTATAAGATAAGTGGATCCTCTATCCACATATCTTTCCACAATATGTATGGAAATGTTGTAATAGAATCATTCAAACTAACATTAACAATGACTGTTGTTTTAAATTTCATAATAAATGTGCTATATTGCAAATCTCCCATCTTGTCTTTGCGAATGACCTTCTTTTATGTGAAGCTAGTTAACCCTCCCCCAATGTCTAATGAGCTCTTTGGAGGAATTTACTCAAATATCTAGGCTCTTAATTAACAAGGAGAAGAGTTGTCTTGAAGGACTGTGAGCAAACTATCAAGGGATTAAAGTCAATCACTAGGATGGTTGCTTCATCTCCACCTTTCAAATATCTTGAAATTCCTATTTCCTCATCTAAGGTCTCTTACTAAAATTGTCAAGTTGTTTTTGATTCCGTCAAGGGAAGAGCAGGAAGCTGGGCAAATAAATGCCTTTACTCCATCTTGTAATCTCAATGTTGAACAACTTATTAACCTCTTGGTCATCATTCTTACTGCTCCCTAAAAACTAAATAAATGCCTTTACTCCAACTTGTAATCTCAATGTTGAACAACTTATCAACCTATTGGTCATCATTCTTACTGCTCCCTAAAAACTAAGGGGGTGTTTGTTTCTATTTTCATTTTTGATTTTCTGTTTTTGTTTTCAAAATCAGTAAAAAGTTTTGTTTCTTTGAGTTTTTAGTTTCTGGTTTTGGTTTTGGTTTCTTCCTGTTTTCAAAATTATGAAAACCATAAAAGTGGTTTTTGTTTTTTGTTTTTATTTTTTTTCATAATCTGATTTACTATTATTTAAATCTATATTATTTAATTTTTAATTTTAATAAAAATTATGAATAATTTAATTCAAAATTATATTTATATATTTAATAAATTAATATTAATTATCAATAAAATTATGAATTATTTTATTTTATTTTATTTTTATAATTAAATTATATATAATTAAATGTAAAATATATAAATATTCAAATAAAATTTGATTTAATAATTAAAATATATTTCAAATAATATTAATTTTAAATAAAATTTTAATTTTTTAAATAATTTATTTTATTAAAATAACATAATTTTATTAATATTTTGTTAATAAATATTATATACGAAATTAAATAAATTTATTTAATTAAAAATAATTTATATTTAAGTTTTATCTAAAATGTAATTATTATCAGTGATAAAAATACAACTACATTAACATTAACAACTAAACAGGTTTTTGATTTTATTTGAAAGAAAAACAAAAACAAAAAATTGAAAATGAGAACTGAAACGAAACGAAACTGAAAACTACAAAAAAAAAAAAAAAATTGAACCAAAAGGTCTCAAATAAATGCCTTTACTCCAACTTGTAATCTCAATGTTGAACAACTTATCAACCTACTAGTCATCATTCTTACTGCTCCCTAGAAACCAAGGAAGGAAGTTGAGAATCTCATAAGAAACTTTCTTTGGACTGGTGACGTTAACACCAGGACTTTTGCTAAAGTTAGCTGGGATAATCTATGTTTATTAAGGGATAAGGGAGGGTTATGGAGAATTATAACTGAGAAGACTTCACAATGGCAGAGACGGGTCCATAGATACTATATAAGAGGGAAAAATTCTAGTTAGCTAAAGCAATAGCTGACTCTTCATGGAGGATGATGCAAATTCTCAAGCTAAGAGACTCCGTTCAATTGCATATTCAGATTTTAAGTATGGAATGGCCTCTCCACCTCTTTGGAATGATAGTCCATTTGGACCCCTTCATCTCTTGCCTAACTTCAATACTTTAAGACATTTTTATCATGTTAATTCCTCAGTCAGTTGCCTAATCTCTAATAAAGGATGGAATCAATCAAGTAGAGTAACAAGCTTATTACATGACTGCCTTCTTGCTTACAAACCTGATTCTTTGAGGGAGGATAAAATCATATGGTCGAGACATTCCTCAAGGCAGCTCTCAACCAAGTCATGTAAGGAAACATTCAGAATTTTTGCACCCAAAGAACAAGGTGATCTGGAACAAGCTAATGGCCCCTAAAGTCTCTTTCATGTTGTGGCTAACTGTAAAGGAAAGGCTAACTATATATGATAGAACCAGAAGCCCCTATTTGGCACTTTACACTCAACTGCAAGTTTCATGGCGACTATTCGAAATCTATAAGCCCTTTATTCTTTAACTGCTTATATTCAAATACACTGTAGCAGGATATTCGAGTGAAGTGTGGAGTCACTTGTTCCTATTATAAATAGAAAGAGACGTCTTATGGAGCATTAAGCTACAGGGAATGCCCAATGATGATTATGCTTTCCTTCAAATGGCTACGGGCTACACATTCTATAATCTATAAAGAGAAAAAAACAGAAAAGTGTTCAAAGATGCGAGCGGTGTGATTTAAGACTGAAACTTAGGAGTTGAAACTTGCCTACTTCTATATGATATGCTAAGAAGCACAAGCACGATAAAATGGAGCCGTGTCCGTGTCAAACACGCACGTGTCCGTGAAAGTTAGGAGTTGAAACTTGCCTACTTCTATATGATATGCTAAGAAGCACAGACACAACAAAATGTAGTTATGTTCGCGTGTCGGACACGTGTCTGTGTCAAACACGCACGTGTCCGTGTCGGACACGTGTATGACACGAACACTGACAAAGAATGCATATATATACTTCATGTTTTTTTAGAGGGGCTTATAAAGTACAAAATATGTATGAACTATCAAGATATTGAAAGTCTTGAAACACATCAATCAATATATA
>JAOQMR010000009.1:6145259-6161035 GCA_027563865.1 Erythroxylum pelleterianum | reverse complement strand
ATATCCTTTCGACTATTTGCTTAGAATTAATTTAATTTTTTAATTTCCAAAAAAAAGGCTTTTCACTCGGGGAAAGAAAAGAACCCTACATAAAGAAGTGAAATTTGATGGATCTATTTTTTTTAGTGATAATTATGGTTTATTTAAATCCTACGAAATACACAACTTCGTTACATACGAATTCGGTAACCCAATAGTGGAAGAAGTGAAGTGATACGTGAAGAAAATAATGCAGTTATGACGATTATCTAAAGAACAAAAGTGCATTAAAGTTGCACAGGGATAACGCATTCTTGTACCTCAACGCGTTCTTGTCCCTCAAACTATAACCTGCATTAAGATTAATATAGTTTTGGGCTCATCTCTTCGCGTCACGACCAACACAACCGAACGAAAAAACTAGATACAAGAGCTAACCTACTGACTAAAACTTTTGTTATGGAATGAACCACTCATGAGGAACTTCAGCTAAACCAACCCTCCAATCAAAAGTACGGAAGCTCGTTAAGAGCTAAAAACTGCCAATGCTCTTCCTGCAGATTTTGCAGTGATATTTTCCGATTGCAATGTTATGACAACACTTTCGTCAATCTCATTCAGTAGGGAAGTACCTGCGGGTATCAAATGGCTGATTCAGGGAGCTCAAACGGGGCGTGTCTTGAGAAGTTCCTCGAGTCATTGGTGCAAATGCTGCATATGAAAAACATATTAGGAAAAGACGACAAGAATATAAGGACCGGGATAAAATTTCCAAGCCACCATCAACCACAAGCTGAATTTGTCTTCACCATGGCCACAACTATTGAAGCAAATTATTCAATGAATTGGGAAAGTTTGTACTAAAACCAATCTGATACATCTCATGATATCGGTTTGCTCATAACCAGGCAAAGCACATGATTCTTATACAGCAGGAATAGTAAAGGATTTTCTTTCAATTTTCTTTAACTGGAAAGTTAAAAGTTTACGCACTCTTGGCAACCAATTCTCTAGATCAAACAAGAGATACCCATGAATAAGAAACATTTTCTTAAGGCCAGATATGAGAAACTGCTCATTTTCAATAACTGAAGCTGCCATGCGCAAGTCCTAAAGAAGCATATCTAGATTAGCACCAACTTCTGTGGATGTTATTACCATGTATCGCAGCCACATAAAAGAAATATGCCTCATCTTAACATTTTACATCTAAACGGAACAAAGCACCCCCACAGGCTGCATATATGTTAAATGCATTGGTGAGACAAAGTAACATGGTAAAGAAATTAATTTTGAGTTGATATCAACCAAATTTTCATGCTATTAATTGCAACAAGCGTGCTAAGCAATTTGGCCAAATAAATGAATAATCCAAGTTAGTAACATCACACCACACAAAATAGTTCCAACCTTTCTCTCTCATTCTTCTCTCTCTATCATATTCAAACTTATCTCGAATTAGGTTGACTTTTTCCCATGAATCTCCTTGCCTGTTTTGCCCGAAATTCTGGTCCTGCATTCACAGTAGTTTTTAAAATTTGTCTTTTACAAACTCAAGCTAGAGATTGAAAAATCCAGGTTTTGCAATCTGTTCTAAAGTAGCACAAAAATGACATCATAACCCAGCATCATAGAGCATTTCAATACCGACAAGCACATCCATTCATAAGTATGTAACCATGTTCTCAATAAATTGGAGAAAGTAGTGACCAATGGTCGACCAACTTATAACTCATAATTCCTCGGAACAATATCTATCTTAGTGTCCTATGGCAAATTAAAATTACAGTCACATCAGATCCATACAGAAAGTTTCAATAAGGTGCATACCTTCTTAAGCTCATTTCGCCTACTCCTGTACCACATGCAAAAACATCAAATATGAGACGTCTTGGCTTGAAATTGCATGAAAATGAAGAAAAAGAAAGCTTATCCCTTAACAACAAAATAAACTGCATTAAAACAAAAGGAGAGAATCTATCATGTGATATCACAAATTACGCCGAAAAATTAAAAGTATACACAATGAGATTAAAATGGTCACAATTTATAAGCACCAGACAAAGACTTCCTATCCACTATGAAACAGAAATTCTCCAACCAATGAGTAGGTAAGATTCTTCACAGTCGCTGGCATTTGCATCAGATTACCGTTAACCGTACTTAAAGGAACAAACTCTTCATAATAAAAGTAGGACTTCAGAAATTTGTTTAAAAACAAAGAGATGGGGAAGAACAAACTTGTAAGGGTTAAAATCTTGATCATCATCATCAGGAGACTCATAATTAGCATGATCTTGGGCTATTTTCTTCGAGTAGCCCTCATCCCAATACAAGCGCTCCCAATTCTCTCTAAGTTCATTATACAACTCCACATACCTTTTGCACCATGGCTCGTGCTCCTTATAACACACAAAATAAATTGAATTAGAAAAATCAATCATCCCAGAAATAAAGCTCAGAGAATTGAAAGAAGGATATGGATGGACTACAATAAAAAGGTTCTTACAGCTTCCTTGAGAACGAGGCGCGTGCGGCGCATGAACTGCTCTCTGAGCTGTTTACGGCGCTTGTTGGGGATGTTGTCTCGAGGAATCACGAAGCGTTCACGTAGAGGCACGTGCTCGCCGATTTCATGCATCTCACCGTCAACGACCCACCACTCTGATTTTTCTTCGGTTTTCTTCTTAGCAAAGGCCGGTTGCTTGGAGCGCCGCCTGTTTGTACCGGATTCGGTCCGCGCGAAGCGGAACTGATCGGAGGTGGACCGGAGGCATGGAGTGAAGGTCCTCAGCCGTCTAATGAGAGAACACATCGAGTCTGAATTTAGACCGGGTTCCAGAAAGATTTAGAGATTCTAAAATCGTCGCCCGAGCCGGACGGATACCTCTGTAGTATACATCTGTACAAACTAGCAGCTGCCTTATGTGCTTAGGCATCATTTAATTCAATTTGTTCTTTGTTTAAGAAATTGATTCAATCAAATTTAAATAGATAAGTAAAATAAAGATAAATTAAAGGTAAAAGGAAATAAGGCAACCTAAACCAACATCGTAAACTAAAATTAGGAGAAAATCAAGATTAAGAATTAGGTCTTATCATTATCCCTATTTGCTCCTCTATGATTAATTGATTCAATTTCAGGTTGGCCCAAGTTTTCCTAAAATTTTAGTTACTCTCTCTCAAGATACAACTAAATGTCACTAGTTAAATAAATTAAGATTAACTTTGGGATATCTCGATGTGTAAAGCTTTTCCTAAACATCCAACTAGATATGAAGCTATCCTATAGGCAGTGTATCAATCTATTGAAATCTCTTTTTAATAAATCAATAACTTATTATTTACAGGTCTATTAAATGTCAACTCTCGTTATATATTTAACATAGATTACCAAGCTCACTCTTTCGATTTGTTGCAAGGTTTGAGCTCAATAAATAACACAAACATTTGTATTATTGAATCAAATAAAGACTAGACGAGGCGAGCTCCTCCTCTTCTTTGCCCGAATCTGGAAAATCTGAATGACGGGATGCTCTTTGGTCAATTGGGAATGAAAAACTTGATTCGCAACCCATCTCTAAGCTCTCAATCTATCTTTTAGCTTCTGGAGGCTAGTTTCCACCACCCTCTTCAGCCCTAGGGATTTGTGACATTATATATCATAAAACCCTTAAAAAAATAAGTGAAACTCTGTGACTCCTCAGGCTAAGCATCACACGATCATGGGAATTATCCTTGTGCTTCCCACGATCATGGGTTAATGTGACAGAAACTTTCTCCATAGATTTCTCACGATCATGAGAAACATGACCTTTTCCACGGTCGTGGGTTCTTGGTTTTCAGCAGCTTCACTTCTCTTCGCTTCTCTTAGTCCCTAGCTCAATCACAAAAGTGTCCATCCTCCATTCGTACACCAAAATGATCAATTCTTACCTTAAACCAACATCAAACACAAAAGCACAACCATGAAGATCAAACTAAACAAAAACACACAAAACAAGTCCTAAAACTATTATGCAAGAAACACAAGTCAAATACTTAGAAAAGCACACACTAATGCACAACTATCATGAGTGCTACAAAAGAAAAAAAGAAGAAGTGCAAATTCATTAAAATACAAATGTGAAGCCTTAAATCCTAAATATTCAACCTCAAATTATAATATGAGACATCCAATGATTTCATGCTATTTCATTGATTAATTTTTGCGTCCAACCTCCACCAAAATATTGTTACAATATTTTCAACAAAGAGACATTCTTATTTGATACTTTCATATTAACATGACATACATTTTGTTTGTGTAGTTAGTCACTAGATAGGATGACCTTTTGTCCTAAAACAAATGTAATCATATTGAAGAGTCCTTAATCAAGCTTTTAACTTTTTACAACTATCATAAGGATAGATGTTAGGACAAAATTTTTCTACATGTATGCATGTACTCGAGGGATAGAATTGAAGTTCTTAGACTAGGTCTGAGAGAAATCTAGTAAAAGAAGAAACATATGATTTTAAAGTTAGGAATTTTTATAGAGTTTGCATATCCTTTTTCTATATATCTCCTTAATAATCAATGTAAGGCAATTCCCGAATTTACATACACACTCTCACTACAACTGAGATGGACTTGGTGAGTTACTAATTGCTCTTTCGATTTGTTGCAAGGTTTGAGCTCAATAAATAACACAAACATTTGTATTATTGAATCAACAATTGAAGGTTCATAAATAGTTCAAACAACAAGTCCTAAAAATATTTTATCCAATCATAATGTCATTAACATCCCCAATAACCAAACAATCCATAATAAGCATGTTAGAAGAGAAAAAAAACATTGAAATAAGGACTAGATGGGGCGAGCTCCTCCTCTTCTTTGCCCGAATCTGGAAAATATGGATGACAGGATGTTCTTTGTTCAATTGGAAATGAAAACCTTGATTTGCCACCTATCTCTAAGCTCTCAATTTGTCTTTTAGCTTCTGGAGGCTAGTTTCCACCACCCTCTTCAGCTCTAGGGATTTGTGACATTATATATCATAAAATCCTTAAAAAAATAAGTGAAACTCGTGTGACTCCTCAGGCTAAGCATCCCACGATCATGGGAATTATCCTTGTGCTTCCCACGATCATGGGTTAATGTGACAGAAACTTTCTCCATAGATTTCTCACGATCATGAGAAACATGACCTTTTCCACGGTCGTGGGTTTTTGGTCTTTAGCAGCTTCACTTCTCTTCGCTTCTCTTAGTCCCTAACTCAATCACAAAGGTGTCCATCCTCCATTCGTACGCCAAAATGATCAATTCTTACCCTAAACCAACATCAAACGCAAAAGCACAACCATGAAGATCAAACTAAACAAAAACACACAAAAGCAAGTCCTAAAACTATTATGCAAGAAACACAAGTCAAATACTTAGAAAAGCACACACTAATGCACAACTATCATGAGTGCTACAAAAGAAAAAAAGAAGAAGTGCAAATTCATTAAAATACAAATGTGAAGCCTTAAATCCTAAATATTCAACCTCAAATTATAATATGAGACATCCAATGATTTCATGCTATTTCATTGATTAATTTTTGCGTCCAACCTCCACCAAAATATTGTTACAATATTTTCAACAAAGAGACATTCTTATTTGATACTTTCATATTAACATGACATGCTTTTTGTTTGTGTAGTCTGTCACTAGATAGGATGCCCGTTTGTCCTAAAACAAATGTAATCATATTGAAGAATCCTTAATCAAGCTTTTAACTTTTTACAACTATCATAAGGATAGATGTTAGGACAAAATTTTTCTACATATATGCATGTACTTGAGGGATAGAATTGAAGTTCTTGGACTAGGTCTGAGAGAAATCTAGTAAAAGAAGAAACATATGATTTTAAAGTTAGGAATTTTTGTAGAGTTTGCATATCCTTTTTCTATATAACTCCCTGCTAATCAATGTAAGGCAATTCCCCAATTTACATACACACTCTCACTACAATTGAGATGGACTTGGTGAGTTACTAATTGCTCTTTGATCATGCATTTCAGCTCTTGCAAGAGCCTCTATTTCCTAGTTGCCTTGTTGAAAAATATTCTCTTATTTATTTTTCTTCATGAAGTGTGAAAGATATTTTGTAGTTAAGAAAGCCTTGTTCACCTGCATTATGTCTTTGACATATCTAATTAATCATTTCTTGATAGATCATTAGAGGAGAACAGAGGTTACATAGATGTTATGCCTTTTCCCAAATATACGAGAGAAGCTAGATTGGAATACTTAGGCTATTGTTTACATGAAATGCAACAATTAAGTAAGTTTTGAATGCCTTTGAGCCTATCTATCCTACTCAACCTCCCCTTTATAGCAAGCTATAGAATGAAGAACGTTATAGGACTTGCTTGATTAAAACAAACAATTTCATGCTATTTCATTTTTGGAGCTTGGCTTCTTAACAATGGCTTACATGAGGCATTTAAGAAAATTTGTAAAAGATGTTTTCTTCATTGAATTGAATCCTCTTTGTTAGAGATGGGATTGTAGTTTAGGAGGTGAATCATGAGTGTAGTCCTTTGAAATTACGTAGGACATCTTTCGCTATCCTTAAAACATTAACCACTTTTATCCTCTAAACATTACTTTTATTTTAAACTTATTTTCAATTATTATTTTTGAAATTTTATTTTTGCTTTTTAACATAGACATAGGGGTTTAATTTATTTGTTTTACTTATTAAATAATTTTAGTTTTGTATTAAATAAATAAAATTGTTAATTATTTAATATTAATTGGTAGTAAAAACTAGATGTAATATAATAAAATTTTAATTATCCAAAATAGTATTTAGGGTTGATTGATACTAGTATTGTAATATACCAAGGTCAAAATCGATATTAGCTCTAGTACTATATTCACAACATTAGTTATGACCAAAAGTGATGACAGGCAGGTGATGAGTGAGAGTAATTCAAAGGAGAAAGAGGATAATCCATCATTGAAGAATTCTATAGATGAGAATGTAAAAAGTATTGTTAAAGGCACAGTACTTATTACTAGAAGAACATTAAGTCTTCAAATCAAAGAGGATGAGCTAGTGTAGTTGAGGGATGACATATTCCATGGTAGATGCCATGTTTACAATAAGGTCTTTTACAATTTCCTAATCCAAAGCCATCTATTATTTATCAGCACTTACAAAGTTATATTAACTTCCTAAACAATATGTCAATTTCGGATTATTACTTGTTGAAAATGTTCTTTAATAAAAGATATAAAAAAGAAAGATAAAAGTATGTATATGCTATAACTTAGAACTACAATATGATATAAAAATCAAAGGCAAAATTCAAATATTATAAATACTTCTTAATGATAGTATTAAACAAGGTTATCACAATACCATATTTAAAAATAGCACATCGAGACATTTTTGTATTGGTAATATATTATTACTCCACTATCAATACAAATTGATAACAAACCAACATGTAGGAAGGTAAGCAAAAAGTGTATTGAGAGAAACCCTCAAACTTAAAAATATTTGTCCCGTTTCACTCTTACATATGATCAATGATGGTAACCAGTAACATAACAACTACATGTACTAAAATGAACCAAATATAATACAAGACTGGCCACCATCACCAAGATAATCTAAAGCATTTAGACACTTAGAGATCCCTTGACTTATGAAAGACGTCTAAGGCAGAGAGTAACAATGCTAATACCCCCAGAAAAATTGATGTCAACAGACTTTCAGTCAATTAAAATATATTTATGTTATGGCCCTGTGTGATGGAACGAGTTATGGGTCTATGTGATGTGGGTGTTGAAGGGAAAGGTGTTTGAGTGTTTGGGTTAGAGGTTTTCTTTTTGTTTCCTCGGGTCATTAACAGAACCAGCTCAATAGAGGGAGCAGGGACCTCTTGAGCTTTGAAGTGCTCAAAGAACTTGTAATTGATGCCCGCACGGGTGTAGCTCAGTTGGTTTACTAGCAGGGTTAGTTGGTGCAAGGTCCTAGGTTCGAACCCCGGCAACGGGGAAAAAAAGGCCGCTTTGCTAGTGGGCTGACTGAGTAGATACTGTGATTTACCTCCCTCACACAATGTCGGGCCGGCGTGTGGGGGCAGCTAGGGTGGCTGATTCCACCTTTTGGTGCAAGAACTTGTAATTGATTTTCGAAGACCCCTAATGCATAGATGATTATTGTTTAAATACAGGAAGTGTAAACAACTGCTTCCTACATCAAAGGCACTAATTCTAAGTGGAGAAACACTCTCCTCAACTAAGCATGAAAATAGGGAAATGGAGGATCACCCTCCTACAAAACAGGAAACATGGGAAAATAACTGAAACAGAAATTAACAAAATAATGTTACTAATTCAGCAGCTCTATTAGTGGTTGTTTAGACTGTATAGCCTTGGATCCATGACCATAACGTGTGTAAACTTGTAATGGCTTGGTAACAATTTATTATAGAGCTGATAGAACATCATCTATGATGAATTCTTTAAATCTTCTTTACCAATGCTTCTAACATAAATTTCAGAGTATTGTCTCCATGACAGAAAAGAATTGTCTCAGTTGGCGACCATATTAGCCTAACCCCCTCCATCTGCAGATAAGAAAGACTTGCATAATCCCCTTCAACTGCAGAAAAGACAGACTTCCACAATCCCATTCATCTGCAGATGGCAAAAAGCTTGCATTTCAAACTATGATCTCTTTCGATATGGAAAGATCCCAAAGTCCAATTGGAAGATGCTTTCCCATGATTTGTACCCAATGATGATATAGACCATAAAAGAAGTCCTTACAGTCCAACACATTCTTACATATCATATTAATAGGATTGTGCAATTCCTAGTTCTGTGTGTGGCCGCAAGGTTTAACATACTACAGCCAGCACATGAAAAGGCAGTGAATTAGGTCAACGTACTTAAGATTGATCTTATGCTTATATATCTTATAAAGAACATTTAATATCAGAATTGCTGATAGCACATCAACTATGATTACATATCCTCTACCAATTGGTTAAAATATCCTCTAGCAATTTCTCTAAGACACTTATCTGTAACACGCAGGCAAGAAATGGCTCACAATCATGGCCTTCTAAAACCAATCTCCCCAATCAACATATAAACCTCACATTTTGAATGAACGTACTCTTTTGATGAAAAACAGATCCTAGAATAATCACTGGTAGAGGCTTGCTAAATATGCATGAGTTTAGAGATCATCAATGTATTAGGACATGTTCAACAAAGCACAACATCAGAATACATAATTAGTACTAATGCTGTTCCTTTGATGGGGCCAAAGCGACTAACATCTACTTTAGTGTTTTGCTACAAATTTTGGTTTACACCCAACAGCACATAGAAAGGCAGTATTTCCCACGTTCACAGGGAACATGATAGCTCATATAATGTGAAAAAGTTCAGTTATCCACTTTACAAGAATCTCGCATTTCATTTAGTAGCTATCCAAACATTAACCACAAACTTGAATCGAACCCCAAGTTTGATATTGAATAATGAAGAGGGTACCAAGAATTTTCAATTCTATAACTCATGAAGTCTTTTGTGATATCATAGCATTAAATAAAATCGATCAACTTTTACTGAACACTTAAAGTGGTAAAGAACAATATAAAGAAGCAAGCACAAAACGCTAGGGAGCACCACCAAAAAATGGAAAAACAAGTATATATAAGCTACTAATATAAGAAAAGGCAGTAACCCACTCTTAGAATTGTCAATAACTAGCACAGCAACAACAAAAGAAAACTTGTCTACATCGCGGACGAAATTGACCAATTAAGGCATTACTGTAAAAAAGGGCAACATATAATCTAACGTTCACCGCTTACTCTGATAAAATAGAATCCGAATATCACCAGCCCATCAAAAATCTTTCAATACATTCCTCTGCTGCTATTGAGAATCGAACCAAGCGTCCCCAAAACCGCAAAAGCAAGAAGGGGGCTGACATCAAGAGTATCAAAAATGGGAGGAATTATGTTCCTAAACAAGTTCAAATAGGGATCACAGAGGTCCCTAATAGCCGATAATGGTTGTCTGTCCCAAGGAATATTAGGGAACCAACTAAGCAAAACCCTAACCATCAAAACCCCGCTGTAAATATCCAGCCACTTGGCCAAACCCGCTGCTACCACCGTCAACGGCGTGTTCAAGTATCCTCTGGGTCGGTCTTTAAGTGCCGCGAAGAAAAGGGGCCTCGCTGAATAAGCTAAGCTGCCCAGCTGATTTGTATTCGGAAGAATTGCAATTCCTCGAGCAAAATTGAGTAGGGAGTTGAGGAATACCCGCGACAGAGAGAAGACTACGGCTGCAATGCTCGTGACGGTTCGAGTAGAGCCATTGAGGAGTGATTGTGGGTCGGTGGACGGAAAGAGGGTCACTGTTGGGTTGGTTAACGAAGCTGAAAACCTAATCCTAGGTTGTTTCGGGGTGAATAGACTTGTTCTGGTGGTATTCAAGGGAATGTATTGGGGTTTGCGGGATTTTTGTGATGGATGTGAGATTGAAAGAGCGGCGGCGGCAGCCTGTGGTGATTGGGACGGAGAACGACAGAGGTATGTTGCAGACTGAGAGAAGAGCATGAAAGCAGCCATGTTGGTGAGAGGAGGAAAAACAATGGCAGCAATGCAGCCAGATATGCGCCTCACAAGGACTAATCTTCCGACTCGGAGGATTTAATATATTAATTAAATATCTTAAATAGTCTCATAAAATTTAATCAAATAAAAATTATGTAATAATTAAATCAAGCATTAAAATATCTTAGTACTTCGCCTACTATGATGATCAAAGAGTCATATAGTATATATTATAAATACAGAAAAATATTGTATGATAATTTTGATAAATATTTTAAATGTATATATCGAAAAATAAACATGTTTATTGTTAATCCCTATTGCATTTTTTTGATAAACTATCTTAAATTCTTTCAAATTTAAATTTATGCAATTATTATGAGATTTCAAAATTTTTTAAAATCTTTTCTATTAAATTTCGATTAAATCATCAACATCATCACACAAAGTCCCGCAATAAAGTGAGGTCTGAAAAAAAAACAATAAAACATATGTGATATGAACATCGATATTAGACTAATCAAATGTTACTAATACGGTAACTCAATTTAGTTCCTAAACTCGACTTGAATAAATTAAACTCGATTTTAATTAAACTCGATTTTAATTAATAATTATAATAAATTATTAATTTAGATTGAATTTAATTAGTTCGATTCAAATTTAAAAGTTGAATTAGATTGTCATATAAGCAACATATGATTAGTTTATATGTGAAGTTTGTGTTTTGTCAATATTTTTTAAATGAAGTATAAGAGGAAGAGTTTTTCTAAAAATTTGAAAACTGCAAAGAATTTTTTCAAGAATTTTAAAAGTTAAAATAATTTTTAAGGTTTATTAAATTATAGGAGAGTTCTGTATTTTGATTTTAAATATATTACAATTTGTTTAATCCAAAATCAATTGTTTCAAGAAATCTATATAAAATTAAAAATGTTTATAAACTAATACATTAATACATTGATCTACACATTCCCCTATCTAAGGTTATAGCTAATAAAAATAAAGTCATTAAGCCTTTTTGATGCCTTAACCTATTTCGCTTTATGGTATGAATTCGTTCCGGTTCACACCCCAATATAACGCTGCATTTGGTTATTGTCTCCAATATATAGAGATGAAACGAAACGAAAATTTAGAAACGGAACAGAACAAATTGATTAGTGTCTGACCAAACATCTTCATTGGTAGCTTAGTAATTTTGAGCTACTGTTTCCAAAATCTTATCGTTCGTATGATTTATATTATAAAATTATAATATAAATTTTGAGCTACTATTTAGCCCCTCCCTCCCTGTAAGGGGCAGGGCAATAACTCCTCCACCTCTTTTACACCCGAGCAAAAAACTATGGCAAATCACATAAAAGAGCCTCTGTGATATACTTGATTATTCGTCTTAGCCCTTGTGTTTTTAATTCGTTCACCTTAGCCCCTGTGTTTTTTATTCTCATTCAAGATACCCCAATTGGGTATTTTCGGAAAAATTTACTCTTGGAATCAAGAGATTAAAAAAAATGTATTTCAATAATCTAATGGCAAATTTGTCCAAAAATACCCAATTGGGGTATCTTGAATGAGAATAAAAAAACACAGGGGCTAAGGTGAAGGAATTAAAAACACAGGGGCTAAGATGAATAATCAAGTATACCATAGGGGTTGTTTTATGTGATTTGCCAAAAACTATTCCTAAGAACTGGAAAATAGAGGTTGGTGAAACTTTAGCTTCCTCCTTATAGTATACTTCCTTAGCTACCTCAGATGATCGTACTATTATAGCTCTAAAATACTATAATGGTTGGCTCTCTCTAGGATCGAAGGTCCTCATTCTAGATAATATAAAACTAGGCCATGCATGAATGGAAAGCAAAAGGCCTACAAGAGGTTTTGATTTCAGAAGATGATAATGTTTTCTTCGATTTTTAGAGTATGAATGAAGGAAAAATATTAACATAAGAGGGACCATGTCATATGTATAATTAGCTGATATAATCAGCTATCACCTAACAACTAATGCAATCAACCAAATGCCAAACAGGGCCTATGTTAGAAAGGTCAGACATGAAAAATGAGCCTTATGGGGTGAACTTCCATAGTATTCCGTTAAAATACTAGTCCACCAAGGGGTTAAGTGCATTGGCAAGCTTTATTAGGAAGCCCCTCGGCATGGATGAGATTATGACCCTTAAGAGAAGAATGGGGTTTGCCAGATATGCATTAATGTTGAGCTCAATAAACAACTCCTAGAAGCTGTGCCTATGGTGAGGAAGGAGAATTAGTGGAAGACATGGTTCATGTATCCTATAATTAGAGTTCTACTTTAAAATAACAAGGAAAAATGTGGATACCAATTAGAAGGAAACATTGAAAGGCGATATTATGATGAGCCAACGAGCTAACTAGGAATTAAGAAGAAAGGTCTTGCATAGGGGTGAGCAAGAAAAAAGATAAAAGGAAAGGGTTATTTGAACTAGAAGAAATAAACAAGGAGATAACACAAAACGTAGTGTGATTAGGAGGGACCAAATATGATCCCAAGCCTAATAGAGCAAAACAAAACAAATGGAGTCATGGAATTAACAAAATAAAAGAACTATATGGGAACTAAACTTCAGATGAAGAAACTGACATTAGATTTAAAGAAGTTCAAGGAAATAAGAAAAGGAAATCAGGTAGGAAAAATAAACTTAAGGGCTTTAAGCTCTTAAATTCTCAATTATGTCTATAATGGTAAGTTGGAATAAATACACTCAACTCTACAAGGATCATAGATCATCGTAGGGGATTTTAATAGTGTTTTCACATGCATAAGTTGGAAAGGAATGTCGGACTACACTTTTACACAAGTGATTTTAGTGAATGTGTCCATTATATATGTAAGTCACTATATGTAAGTCACTGATATGAAGATGATAGGAAGTTATTTTACTTAGTCCAACAAACAAAGCTCCAACTTAATGCTAAGGAAGAAATTAGATCATGCCTTAATAAATGAAGAATGGATAGATAAATTTCCTGAAAGCAAGGAATTTTTTTATGCTCCTAGGATATCAAACCACAGTCTAATATTAGTATATGAATTGGAATGTAAAAGGAGTAGAAACCATCCCTTTTGATTTAATAATTTCTTCACATATGAGGAGGGATTTATAGAAGCAGTAAACAAAAGCCTTTAGAAGGAGATAAAAGAGAAAAAAAATTTAACATGTATGGAAGTTTGAGCTGATCAAGATGGAAATGAAGGAATTAAATGGGAAAAGACCAATGCATTGAAAAGGAATGGCTAAACAAACTACATCCAAGTTGATCTAAATCAACAATATCTTATACATGGATCCAACAAATTATCAACATAATAAAGAGGACAGGATTGCATTTCATGATGACACGAAGGTTGTCTCTATCCATAATTCCCTGCTTAAACAAAGGGTAATATTGAAATGGATTCAAGGAGATAAGAACACTAAGTTCTTACATAAAAAAATTATCCAATTCAGGAGCATTACTAACAAAATAACAACTTTAAAGAGGCCAGATGGAGCAAGCATCACAACCCAAAGAGAGCTTAAGGAGAAGCTTACAAATAATTGATTGGTTATTTCTATACTATACGACGTAGTTGTAGCTAGCACATGCGAGTACGGGATGACCTACTAAGTTACATGATAAGCAAGCATCTTCATCTTCTTCTCTTAAACTAGAACTAGCACTTTGTTTGACATAGTCCTTTAGTGATTTCAAAGTTGAAGCAAGCATGGCTAATCAAGAGAGAACCTTAAGAAAATTAATAGTATCAAATTTGACCTAAGAACCTCTTTATATCAAATATCTGAACTCAATTGTAGGTTTTGAGCTTAAGTCTTCCCTAATTCATATATAGCCTACCTTTTATGGCCATGAGAAAGAAGATCCTCACAATCACTTAAAGAAATTTCATATAGTATGCTCAAGTCTAAAATTGCAAGGCATATCTAAGGATAAAATTAAGTTAAATGTTTTTACATTCTCATTAGGAGATAGAGCTAAAGATTATTTGTTCTATATACCTTATGCGTCCATTATTTCATTGAAATATATAGTGAAATTGTTTTTGAAAAATTCTTCCCCACCTTTAAAGCTACCTTCATACGAAGGAAAATATATGGAATAAAGTAAAAAGATGTTGTCCCTTCATAAATATTAGAAAATATTTAAGCAATTACTTGCAATTTATCCTTAATATATGATATATATTTTTTGAACAACACCTTATTTAATAATTTTATAAAGGATTTTTACTAATGGAAAGAAGGATGATGGATACAACTATTGAAGATCCATAGAAAATAAAACTCTTAAAACTAATAGATTTAATATCCACCATATTAGCTAATTCACAACAATTTGGCTTTAAGTAGAACTCATATTAAATGAGAGTAAATGAGGTAAATGTTTCAAATCTTTAATAAGAAATTTCTAAATTAACTTCTCTTGTTCAATAAATGGCCATAGGAAAGATGCAATAAGTCAATGCTTATGGGATTTTTTTCATCTCTAACCACGCAACTAATAGGTTCCTAACACTTTAAGATGATACTCAAGAGCATCCTAATGGAGTTATTGGATTTCGAGGTCCACCTAATTAAAAGAAATATGGTCCTTACTCTAATATTTATAACTCAGGATAGAGGGATCACCCTAACTTCAGTTATAAAATAAGGTGACCAAATTTCCAAAATTTTTGGAATCGACCAATAAACCCTAACACACCTTAAAGCCAAGTATGTATCTTGAAGGTATGGTTAAAGAATGATACATTTCCTTTTATGTACACAAATTATATCTTTATTTTACTTTTGCAATTATTAGTTAAATTATTCTGGAGTAAATAAGATTTGATCCTACAGGAAAAGTTTGATTTACAAAATTGGATTATTTAATGCCAAGTTCACCATAATATTTTCAACTTAAAAGATTCTAATAGGTCAATATCAACTTTTTAACAAGTGAAAGTCATCACAAGTATAACATAACATTAATAACAACATCTACATTTTAGTAAAAGTCCCATCGATACGCAAGGTCTGAGGAGGTCCAGAAGTATGTAGCCTTACCCTTAATTGATAGAGAGACTATTTTCAATAGACTCATGTGAAAAATAAATAAATAAATAAATAAATAAATAAATAAATAA
>JAOQMR010000009.1:6118217-6136309 GCA_027563865.1 Erythroxylum pelleterianum | reverse complement strand
TCCAATAAAGGTTGCAGATATGGAATGCTTATTTGAGCATATTGTGAAGGCTATTTTGCGCCAACGACCACTGTGGCTCATAACTTCAGTGGAAGAGATTCTACCTTTCCTTGGATGACCAACTCCACGCCTTCCAGTTCCTGATGATCTCGACCTTCCTGAACCATACCTACCTGTTCCACCTCCTTTCCTCCAGATCATTGAAGCTATTGTTCCATCTTCAGACGCATACAACACTACAATTGCCTTTGAAGAAGAACAACCTGGAGAAGCTGAACAACCCCAAGAAGCTGATCAACCGAAACCTGCACCTGACTTAGAGGCCATGTAGCTCACCTAGAAAAAGAAGTCAAGAAGTGTAAAAAGATGCTGAAGAAGCTGATACAACATTTTGGGTTATAATTTTTTGATTAATAACAAATAGGGGGAGAAGAGCAGAGAAAAGAAGAAATGTAAAACAGGGGACTAGTGAGAAGAAAAGACGAAGATAGACTGAAGAAGAAGAAATGAAAGGAAGAAAAGAGAACAGATTGAAGATTGAAGACAATCATAATTTTTTGTCTAAAGTTCTTACCTTTGTATTTTTTTCTTGGCTATAATCTGTAAAGCTTCTCAGGGTACTAATGAAGGTATTTGTTATCCTCAAAAAGGGGGAGATTGTTAAGTCAAAATGACTTTACGATTAATAATTTTGATGACAAACAAAAAAGTAGATGAATGAAAAGCAGACGGAAGACAAATGAATGAAAAGCAGACGGAAGGAAACTAAGTAAAAAGTAGACGAAGCAAAAGCAGACGGAAGCTAAGCAGAAAAGCAGACGAAAGGAAGATAAGTAGAAAAGCAGACAAAGCAAAAGAAGACTGAAGCTAAGCAGAAAAGCAGAAGGAAACTAAGTAAAAAGTAGACGAAGCAAAAGAAGACGGAAGCTAAGCAGAAAAGCAGACGGAAGGAAGCTAAGTAGAAAAGCAGACAAAGAAAAAGCAGACGAAAGCCAAGCAGAAAAGCAGACGCTAGAAAGCAGATAGAAACATCAGTGTGAGTTAGTTACAAAACTCAACTGAATAACCGTTTCTTTAAAGAATCAAGAAGCAGTTGAAGACGAAGGCTATAAATAAGAGTCAGAGTCGAAAATTACCAGAATAAGAGACTAAAATCATTACAAGAGCTTAGCAATTATTGCGAGAAATTTCTGTGCGGAGAAATTTAGAGCTATTTCTTTACTGTAACAAGCTCAAAACACTTTTAGTGTGAAAGTGATACAGATAGCCTGAAGAGGCTAAGAGTAAAAGAATACTCAGTGTATAGAGACCTGAAGAGACTCAGTAAAAGAATACTTGTAAAAGTTTTTGAGAAGTTAGTGAAATCTCAGAAAGTCATCTGAGGACTGGACGTAGCCCATGGTTTGGGGTGAACCAGTATAAAAACTACTGTGTCAAACTCTCTCAAATACTCTCTCTCTCATTCGTGATTTTCAATTTTACTTATTACGCAAGTTTTAAAAATCTTGTACAAACGAGATTTACATTAGTTCTTTTACAACGAACAAAGTATTGATATAAACGAAAATTTTTAAACGAGGTTTAACAAAAAGGTTATAACAATTCAACCCCCCCTTCTTGTATATCTTGATATTGTTATTAAGCATTATATTAACGTGTGATTCACTTCACATACATATATCTTTTTTCCGAAAATTAACATACATATATCATTGTTATATTTTAACTTATTCTTTTAGATTATTCATAATTTAATATTTTATTTTATAATTAAAATTTTAACATAATTGGGAGTCACTACATTTTAGATATACTCAATATAGTTTTATTAATTTTTTGTATAAAACTAATGTCATACATTACATAAATTATAAAGGTAAATATGAAGACATTTTAAATATTGAATTATATGAATTTTAAAATAATAAATAAAATTACATGACAAGTACTTATCTTTACTATCTTTTATTGCAAGGTCTTGATGAACTAATATCATTCTTCAAAATTTCACTATAAAAGAAATTATTTTAGATGAGTCATTTAAGTAAGAAATGAAGCCTATTTTTCTTGTCAAATTATAGTTGAATTTTTAATAGTATCTTTATTAATAATTCATTCGAAATATAATTAAAAGAAAGCAGATTCACTATGAAGTAAGTCTTAATTAGTCGGTTGATTACAATTTATGCATGAAATTATTAATTTATTCTATTAACACGTTATGTATCTTTATATTTTTTATTAATTATATGTAATGTTTAATACAAAAGATATAATTCTTAGATTAATTATTGTACAATTGATCAATTATCATAATATTATAATTAAGATTAGTTATTATTCACAAATTATTCTTAGTTATAATTTCATCTAGATAAGATATTGATAGAACTAATGATTAAAAAATCGAATCGATTCGACTGATTAAACCGTAAAAACTTTGAATTGACCTATTTTTCAGTTCAATTTTTAATTTTTCGAGTCGATTTACTTTAATAACTTTTGTTGTCAAAAAGTGATTAATTAATTAATTAATTAATTGGTTTTCAAAAGCTAATCAGTTTTTACAAACTAAAATAAATAAATAAATTTTTATTTAACAATTTCATTTTCAATTAAACTTCAAATTCTTCAATGAGTAAGGAGAATCTCCTTCAATTATATTTCAAATTCTTTAATTTTAACTTTCGGTTGTATTTTTAAAACATTAGATAGAATGATAAAATCAGTATATTTTATATTTCTCTTCTATGAATAAATTAATTTATATCATAAATTAAATTGTAGAGACACTTTAAAAAATGTATAAGTGCTTATTAGAAAATAATTTTACTGAATTAGTCTGATAATGAGGATCTTGAATAAAATATTACTTATATGTATTCTTATTATGATGCTTGTAGGATTGAAATTACCAAAGTATCTCATTAGAAAATTACTATATTTTAATGTTACAAACTATTTATTTTATTGAGGGTACGTCATTCACTATTAATTAAATTTATTATAAATATAGAAATGATTGAATAAGTCAATAAAATAATTAAAGAAAATATTCGATTAGACTATTATTTTTATCAATAATGATTTATATTTTTTTGAAAGAGTAAGTTGAAATTTTAAAAAAAATGTCTTCAAATATTCATTATAAATTAATTACTAATTTGTAAAAACAAATATGATTGGATTTAAATACACTATGTGAAATAATAAGGAGTAAAAAATAAAAAATAAAAGAAATCATAAAATATCTTTTGAAGATGATGAAATTCAAGTATTAGATAAAGGGGCAAAAATCTATTATTGATAGAAATTCTTATCTTCCTTGGGATCTCAGTCGATTTTAAAAAGTATTTTGATTTATAAGGTTGTTATCTTATAATATAGTTGATGATTCCATCATTCATATATTTTTATTATTTTAAATTCACCTTAATTTTCTTTTAAAAAATAGATGCTATAATAA
Source organism: Erythroxylum pelleterianum (assembly GCA_027563865.1). Lineage (NCBI taxonomy): Eukaryota > Viridiplantae > Streptophyta > Magnoliopsida > Malpighiales > Erythroxylaceae > Erythroxylum > Erythroxylum pelleterianum. The sequence goes on along the minus strand of JAOQMR010000009.1, from coordinate 6,132,843 downwards.
TAATAAATTCTTAATATAAAGACACCTTATTATGCGATTTCTGTGTTTTTATTTTAAGATTTAGAAAAAGAATTTCGATTGATTCCGGATAACTATAAATCTAGTTAGAAAATAAACAAAATGCATTATTATGATAATGATTAAAGAAAAATAATTTTAATTAGTATCTTTTAATAAATATTTCATAATAAATAAAATATTAGTCATTAATCTAATTAATAAGTTAATTTATTTTCAATTATTATTTAAGATATCTATTATCATTAGTATTTTTTTTCTTTAAACATATAAATTAATAATCAATAATCAATAATCAAAAACTATAAAAATGTAAGTGAAATCCGAGAGCTTCTAGTCAAGTCAAACATTAACAAATTAGAAGAGTGAATCAACTAAATCTTTCCCGTATCATATAATTTTTAATGTCTTAAAAATTCTAAGTGGTTTAGTCAAAAAAAAAATCTAAGCGGAAGTTAAGCAGATAAGACAACATGTTAATGTTGAAAAAATTCAACCGGTTAAAAATTAAATAAAATTAAAGAATTTAAAATATAATTAAAGAAGAAGAATTTAAAATTTAATTAAATATGACCTTATTAAATAAAAATTTATTTATTTATTTTAGTTTATAAAATTGATTGATTTTGGAAAACTAACTAATTAATTAATAAATTAATCAAATTTTAATAACAAGGGTTATTAAAGATAATTAAAAATAAAAAATAAGTCGATACAAGATTTTTACAGTTAAATCGGCTGGATAGATTTGATTAATTTTAATCCTAAAATTCAGAATTGAGTTCCTGTGTTTTGAAACAGCAACGAGTATAAGTTATCATTTGAATTATTAATATAACTGTCTGAGAAAAAAAGTCCAAAACAATGCTGCATTTTAAACCTTGCTTGGGTTTTAAATTTAAGGAAAAAGACTTGTGGCACAACTATGATGAAGAGTTACAAGGCACATTTTCAGTATAGGATATAACAATTAGAATATGGAAAGGATAATTAAACTTCAATTTTGACTATTTCTTATGCAATGCTTTAATAGGAACAAATTTTATCCTTCTAAATAATTTAACATATATTTAAAATTAAAAAAGTTAACCACACTTTAGATAATTTTATTTTTTTAAACTTTATAATGCTTTTAAATTATATTTTCTATTTAGTATTAAAATAAATATATTCATTTAACAAATTCAATGTAAGTTAAATAAATTATATTCAAATAACTTCTTATTTTATCCTATTTCTATTCCTACATACAATTTAAAGTAAACATTTAAAATAAGTGTTTCCGTATTGCGGGTTTAATTATCATAGGATGTCAATTCACTTAAAATACTTGTAAACTGTGATTAATTAGGAGTTGAAATATACTAAATTTATTAATACTAATTACATATTATTATTTGTGTTCGGTAATAACAACTAATTCACAAGGAGAAAGAATTGTCCTATCTAGTTTCTTTATAATAAATTCGAAATAAATCATATTTCTATTCACCTTTGTAATACTATAAAAATACATTAATAACCATACAACTGCAAGTCACTGTCAACTCGTAGGAGAATACCTTGTCCATGCTCTTAAGATAACCTAGAATACATAGAGCTACTTTCGAATGATCAACGCGTGGACTTTGCATGAATTGATCCAAGATATGTAAACAGTAGCTAAGCTTAGGCCATATGATAGTTAAATAGATTAATCGACTAACTAGTTGACGATATGGTGTCGGGTCAATCATTAGCAAACCGGAGGCAAGGGCCAATTGCTCAATCGAAAAACTAGCAGGTTTGGCATTGAGAAGTCCTACTTCAGTAACAATATGAAGAGCATATTTATGTTGACAAAGAAAAATGCCATCAGAATTTTGTTCAACTTTGATGCCAATAAAATATTTCAATTAACCAAGATCCTTCGTATAGAAACATCAACTGAGGTAGACTTTAAGATCACGAACAACATCAGGATTACGGCCTATAGTGTCTAAATCATCAACATATACTAGAACACACAAGCTATCACCTCCTCGATGCATGGTAAAAAGAGAGTTGTCAACATAAGTTTGAAAGAAACCATAGTCACGAAGAGAAGCAGCCAACTTTGCAAACCAATTACGAGGCACTTGACGAAGATTATGTAAAGATTTCTAAAGTTGACAAGCTTTTTTGTAAGAGAAAGCCGCAAACCTAGGTTGTAATCTCATATACACTTCTTCACCAAGATCTCTATGTAAGAAGGCATTGTGAATATCCATCTGATGCAGTTCCTAATTTTAGCAGCGACAATAGCAAGAAGTGTGCGAACAGTAACCATTTTGACAACAAAAGCAAAAGTCTCATCACAATCGATGCCTTCAACCTGGTAATTTCCCAAAACAACCAAATGAGCCTTATGACATTCAATAGAGCTATCAAAATTATATTTGATAAGATAAACCCACATGCACACAATAGCGGCAAATCCTCAATCTTCCAAATAAGGTTCTGTTCAAGAGTGTCAATCTCCTGACGTATGGCCTTATGCCATAAGGGGTCATGCATAACATCACGATAATTAGTGGACTCCATCTCTGAGAAATAGTGCTAAAAAAGTGAGATGTTGGGGAGAAAAATTATCATAATTCGCATAATAAGCAATGGGATAAGGAGTGCTTGAGGATGTTGAAGAAGGAGAAGAGAGTGGGGGTTCTAATCGTTGAACCATGATAATGCAAACATAATCACGCAAAAGAACAGAGGCATTTTTGGTGTGATGATCACAACCCAATGTTTCACCCATATTCAACCCATAAATATCATTTGCATTGGTGCTTATATCATTTGTGGAAGGCTGTCCAGTTTTAACAGAACCTAGAATATCACTCCCCTTTGATAGGTTAAGATATGGAGATGAATTAGACTCATAAGTGTCAAAATTTCATTCATCATCAAAAGTCCAACGTAAATCAATCAAAGATATATGATCAACAAAAGAAGAAGGGGTTGTGGGTTGAGCAATATTAATAGAAAAAGGACAATTATTTTCAACAAATTTGATGTCATGAGGGACAAAATGTTGCCCAATTTTAGGATTGCAGACTTTCAAACTGTTTTTTTCATGAGGGTACCCCAGGAACACATATTGCTTACTTAAAGCTTCAAATTTGTTTTTGTCCCTAGACTTGTAATATGCATAGCATAGACACCTAAAAACTTGTATATGATTATAAGATGGGGGTTTACCAAACAACATCTCATAGGGACTTTTTCTGTTATTAAGCATAGTCGGCGTTCTATTAATTGAATATCCTCTCGTTAAAGCATGGTCTCCCAAAACTCAATAGGTAGATTAGCATAAAAGTGTAAGGCACGTGCAATTTCAAGAATGTGATGGTGTTTTATTTCAACTTGACCATTTTGTTGAGGGTCAGTTTAGGAAATTTGAAACAAAATTCCATTATCGTTAAAGTATGATTTCAAGTGTTTAAACTCAATCTTATTATCACTACGCACAATTTTGACAGCTTTATGAAATTTTATGCGAGCCATGACACAAAATTGTTTAAAAATAGCAGTCACTTCACTCTTTTCAGCCATCAAATAAATCCACACAACACTTGAAAAATCATCAACTATCTTTAAAAAATAATGAGCTCCATAAAAAGAGGCAACACAATAAGCACCCCAAACATTATAATGTGCCAATTCAAAAGGTTCCAAAGCATGACTATTACTAATACCAAAAACATCCCGTGTTTGTTTAGCTCGACAACATGCATCACAAGACTTATTTTGACTATTAGGAAAACTACTATTAGAAACATTAGTAGGAAACGAACTATTTTATGGGAGGGATCCCCCATATGCTAATGCCATAAGTCGGTGGAGTCTATAGTTTTCACTTGATGTGCTTGAGCCTTACTACACCAAAGAAGTAATAGACCCCACCATATCTCTAACCCATTCCAATCAACATCCTTAAAGTGTGGTCCTGTATCATACGAAGTTGGTTAGTGAATATGACATGACATCTCAAGGCATCTATCAATCGACCAACAGATATCAAATTGCACTCCAATTGTGAGACATAAAGCACATATTCTAAAATCAATCCTTTAATATGCGTAGTGCCTTCATGGATGGCAAACTAATAGGGGACTTGGGCAATTCAATCAAAATAGTTAAATAAGATCGATTTTTGGTCATATGATATGAGGCTCTATTATCAAACAAACAATTATTACGATTTTCCTTACTAGTCAATTTTTAGTGGTATTTGTTTGCTTACTGGGACCAAGTATAGTGAGAATCGAACTCCACTACTCCGCGGTCAAAAATGAAGCTTGTACTACCTTGGTTATAGTAGCAGCAGAACTTGAGGTACTAGAGATTTCACCTGAATAGGCCGTTTTCGCAACAGTACCTAGTGCTCCACGTCTTTGACCTACCACACTAGCACATCCTCCCCCTGGCCTATTTTGCATCCTTATCCCTTGCCATTAGTAAACCACCAATCTAGATATTTTTCTGTGAGTGCAAAACAATTGGACACTTCATGCCCCTCCTTATTACAATGAGTGAAAAAGGCCTGGAAACTCCGTGCTGCATTTGATTCTTCCTGCGTACGCTTGAGATAGCAAACACCACAGCATCACCTCGTTCATCCTTTGTTCGAGTGATATTTTTATGTTTCTACTCCTTAACCACCATCTAATAAGCTTTGTTAAGAGAGGGAAGCGGGTCTATGCTAAAGATGTTTGTGCGAAGGATGCCATATAGTTCATCATCTAAACCCATCAGAAATTCATGGTTTTTTTTCGATTTCAATAGTTTTCATGAATTGCTTGGCCAAATCACAACTGCACCCCCCATATTTGCATATAGGCATATTAGGATACCCTATAAATTCGTCCCAGAGAGCTTTGAGTCGTCCAAAATACCTTATCATGGTCTATCTATTTTGCTTGCAATTTCCTATGGCTTCTTTCAACTCGTGTACTCTCATTACATCGGGTGTGTTAAATCATTCTTTATGTCACCCAAAAATCCTTGGTCAAATTAAGATAAGTAAAGTTTGAGCAATGACCTAGCTCAATGGAATTCTTTATCCAATCAACGAGCATCAAGTTTACTTTGCACCAGTCTTCATCATTTGGTTTTGTTAAGAAACCCCAACTTTCATTTGGCACAAAAAAGGGTTATTTAAATCCATAGCCCATTCACGATAATTGGTTTCACCCTGAATCAAAATTCCACAGATACTCAATCCAAGTATATCCAAATTACGTAGAAAATATAGGGAAGAAAGATCGTTGATTTTTTGCTTCTTCTCCTTCGTCAGCTTACTGTTGTTACCATCATTGTCTTTTTTTACAATTGTTGCGTACAAAAGGAATCACTCAGTCTCTCTATTAGGTTTTTAGGGGTTTTGCCTCTACGAATGCTCTGATACCATGAGAAATTGTTGGTGTGAAAACCCTTGATTTCATTCTCATAATGGCTAAGAATATATACAGTATAAAGAAGAGTTTGAGGTTAGCTAAACTAGAAAACTACTTCCTAAATAAGAGCATATAATATCTCTTAGTTATATATACAGAATACACTGAATATTACAAATATGCACAGAATATCAATATCTCCCCACAATGTGTAAACTTTATTTTTTGTTTCTACTTTTGTTCTCCAAACTGTAACTTAATTCTTAACAATTATGTGCTCATGTTCTCAACCTCAGGTATTGTCACCACTTATACTTTAATGAAACAAGATAAGAAATACATAATTAAAGCAGAAGAATCTATTGTTGCTTTCAGTAGACCCCTACCTCTCCCACCTTTTCTTAAACCATTTCTTGCTTTATCACTATTTAATATTGTAAATTGAGACTATAATATTCTACAAAATATTTCAAGTCTAGATTTCTACAAAATCATCTATAATACAATTCATTCAACCTATACAATTAAGATTCATACTTATTATAAGTCTCCAATGATAGATCTTTAAACCTTTTTTTTGATTGCAAACACCTTCTCTACACAGAGACTTTATCTTTTTTTAATTGCAAACACCTTCTCTACATAAAGACTTCATCCACTCTATCCTTTTGCTTTTTTTCGTTCTTTTCCAATGATGCAAGAACATACGTTTCTCTTTTGGTAACTGTTCACATGAATGAAGGAAGAAGGAAGGGTTCTTTTACTTATAATAAAACCCAAGTGGTTATGAATCATCTCATATATCATTTTCTTCTATCAGTAACTGATTATCCAAAATTCATAATCAATTCAATTCAAATAAGCATTTCACAATTATTTACGTAATCATTAATTGACAATAAAATAAAAAATACTTCTATATATAGTCCCGAATATCAAACTCCTCGGACCAACAATGTCCGGAATTATACCAACCATAGAAGCAACAATTTAATAACTGACATTTAACTAAAAATAAATCAACCATAATGAGAAACATCTAGGCTATCTCACAGAATGCTCTAAAGAGTTATTGCCTCAATGTCCCAACAATATCTGGGTATTGAAAATCACTCTTAGAGCCTATTAGACATGCATATGAACATCAGTCACTGATAACGAATAGAGAGAATATGTATTCAATCCTTAAGTGCAATGTTTATATCTTTTTCTTCCTAATGTTCCTTTATGAACAAGCTGCCTTCTTTTAATCATAACTCTCTCTACAAAAATACAAATACCATGATCCTTATGCTCCCTAAAACTAGATTTCATTAGTCTTAATATATAGAATACAAGCCTCATCCAAATTTTGTCCTATCTCTGGTAAGAAATAGCCTGGCAACCAATGCTCAAAAAACAATAAATCATTATCAAGACATCGTCTAGCCAAATTGTTTCACAAAAGAATTAATAAGACATCAATAATCATTTTTTATGTTTTATACTTTGACTAATTCGGGCTCTAAAGCCTTTAAAAATCAAGAAATAATACAAAGTTCTTGCACAGTATATCACGGGCAATATTAAGGAAACAAGCATAACTCAAGCTATAATCACTATTTTATCAAGCCCCTTTAGTAGAGGTCAAGCTAAGACCTATATCTATAAATTTTGTTCTTTGAGTTTCCACAAATTCACGCTCTAAAGGTATGTAAAATAGATCAAAATAGACAATATGAAATTGAAACTAGGATTTCGGCTTACGTTTGTTACTTCTTTCCTTCTCCTCTTCTCTTCCCCTTTTTTTTTTCCTTCTCTCTCTCTTTTCTTTTTGTTTTTCTCCCTCTTCTAACCTCACGGGCAGACCCTTACTCTCCCTTATGTTTCCTTTTAGATCTATTTTCTCTATAAAGTTCAAAGTAAGTCAAACTAATCCATTTGTCACCATTTCATTCGTCTATTTGTCACCATTCTATTGGTCCATGTATTATTCTTCTATTGTTCCATATGTTACTAATCTTAGGCGCCACATGTCACTCATTTAGGCCTCCATATTTCACTACTTGTAAGTTTACACATGTCACCAATTGTAGGGCTACATATGTCACCATTTGTAAAGCTACGCATGTCACCATTCTAAAGCTCCATATGTCACAAGTCTAAAGTGCCATTTGTCACATATTTGAAGGGCCACTTGTCACCAAGCTTACCATTTAGGAATTCTACTAAGCCAATTTATAAATTGACTCCTCAGAATTTTGATTTTTTATAATTAACTCTAAATCACTAACTTAATCCATCAATTTCTAATTTAATTCTAATTCATCAAAATCATATCCAAGCATCCTGGAATATGTCAATTAAGTCCACATAAAACATTTGTCACTTATTTCTCATATTTATAAATAATAATCTATGTATGTATATGCTAATCTCACACATGTACATAGAATAAAAAATTTCGTATCCTAATGCACCAAATTAACCATCTAGTGATATAACTTATTTTATTTAATGCAATATGCTTGAGTTTAATCTTCTAAACCTTCTAGCCCTCAACAATTTAGGAGACATGATATTACATACTTCTATAAAGGTAAAGGTATATTAGTGTAACTTAACATACTCCTAACCATATCCATAAGAGTACGATTCCACCTTTCAGTTACACCATTCTATTGTAGTGTACCGAACATTGTATACTGTGCACAAATGCGCTCACTTTAAGTTTTACATATGGATCTGGACACTGTCCATTCTCATCATATTTATTATAATTTTCACCACCTCTATCAGACCTTATTACATTCACTTTTCTATCTAACTACCTTTCCACCGCATTAATGAATACCTTAAGAATGTCCATTGATTGAAACTTTTCATGCAGTAAATAGAGATAACAATAATGCGAATATTCATCAATAAAAATGATAAACTACTTTTCACTGCCCTAATATGGAACATGAAATGGACCACATATAGTAGTGTGTATTAATTCAAGTAACTTAGTACTTCTTGTGGTTGAATTCTTAGATATGTGTTTGGTTTGCTTGGCTTTAATGAAATCCATACACACATCTCAATCGGTAAAATCTAGTTGACGTAAGATTTCAGTTTTCACTAATTTTATCACCCTTTCTCTAGATATATAACCTAACCTTTGATGCCATAAGTAAGCAAAGTGTTTATTATATGCACTACGTTTATTACAAATATTGTGTTCAACATGAAATAGGGATTCAAAATAATTAAAATTGAGGTTAAAACGATATAAAACCATCCATTATTGTATTAGAACCAGTGTCTAAGATCAATCTATATGTCCCAATTCCTTCTATTCATTCCTTCATTTTTTTTACTCATATACAAGAACTCGTTAATTCTATTTATAATTTGGATTGAAAAAAAATCCTTGCATAACATGTGACATACGAGTAAATGCACCTAAATCTAACCACCAAGTATTATTGGGCACCGCAACAAGGTTTGATTTAAAATCTATTGAAAACATAATACTTACCTTTCTTTTCAAACCAAGTTTTTCTCTTAGGGAAATCTTTTTTTAGTGACCAGATTTCTTACAAAAGAAACAACGTTGCTCTTTATGGATTTGGCCCTCATTAACCTTCACTGGGACTTTGTTCTTCTTGTTGTTCTTTTTTCGTGGCTTTCCCTTTCTGGTTTTATCTTTATTATGTATTGTAAGTTGAATAGAGTGTTCCTTCATTTTCTTTAATCTCCCTTCCTCCTACACCAATATGGCCTTGATTTCTTGAAAGTTATATTTCTCCTTAACAGTGCTGTAATTAAATTCATGAGTAAGTGAGTTAATGGTGAACTTTATTAGGAAGGATTCACTCACATCCATGACCATTGATTTCAACTTTGTAGCCAAATTTGACATGCCTGTTACATGATCATGGATAGGTCGAGACCAATCAAATTTCTTGGTCATCAATTCACTCAGTAGGTTTTATATAATAGACTTGTCAATTATGTCTGATTGCGAGTACTCCTTGATTTTGATCATGAATTCCCTTGCATTGTTTGTATTAGGCATTGATGGCTTAACATTTTCAACCATTATCAATCGCATCAAGTTTAGACTCAGCCTATTAGACTTTTCCCAAGCCTCAAAATATGTTTTTTTTTGGTTTGTGTATTAGTCTTAGTAGTGGTTGTAGGCTTCTCAGTAACTAATGCCAAGTCCTTATCCATAATACCCAACTGAAATTGGATTTACTCAGATCAATTGACATATATTAGCACATTGAACTTGATTAGACCATTGCCCATAGCTAAGAAATTATTAAAAACTGCAAACGTAAAAACAAACTCATACATTAATGCTTTAAGTACAATTAATGGATTCAAACAATTATAAATTAATATATATATATATATATATTTAAGTCCATAATAATGCTAACACCATATATATTCACACTTTAATAGACAAACAATCATACTCACATTAATATGCATGTTATCTTTGGATATACAAACAATTCACCAAGTTTGTCGATAAGTCTCTTTAATGTTATTAATTATAAGCAATGATCCACCATTGGGTGATCTCCTAACATTATAATTAATAATCCTAGTTATTCAGTTCATCTTTTATGTCATTTATTAGCATCATATAACATGAACAATTGAAAGAATGCATAATTAAATGTCTAAATATCTTTTCAAGCAATATCACTTTGGTTACTAATAAGCTTTCTATACAATAAACATTTAATTAAGTAAGTATAATTATATTTGGAAATTTACTATACTGTTGAAAGATCATTATGTAAAGTCCAAAAAAAATTTTAGGAACTAAACTATAATTTTTATTACCAGATCGCGACTTCCGCGCGCCTACGTGATGTCGCGATTGCGACTTACGCGAAATCGCGATCGCGACTTCCTCTTTTCTCTTTTCTTTCTCTGAACTATTTTGGTAAAAAGGGCATAACATTTAATAGGAATATTGGATTAAGGTCATTCAAAGACCATTTCGAAGAAGACTTCTAGACCTACAACTTCCATGAAGACCTAAAAAACAAATTTTGGCTCTATAAGGGTTAAACTTTCCAATCAATGTAGCTGTCCTGAAAGTCTACCCTATGCAGTATCACAAACTTCAAACGATCATAACTTCCTGCTCCGATATTGAAAATTTTCATACTTTATATTGTTAGAAAGCTAGAAAGATAAGCTAAAACTTTTATGAAGACAATTTTGGCTAATTCTACCTAGATCAATATAGTTTTTCCTTTGAGTTCCGAACACAACCTCTATACCTATGAAAACTTGAAAAATGCAGTATCTCTTCATATCAACCCACTAATAGGTACCTTTCGGTAACCCTTGAACCTCATCTCAAGTAATTCATCCTATACAACCTTTCCAATTTATAACATGCTATTCTAAAACAAACACCCATTTGCAATTTTCAACAAAGAAGAATATGCACATACACATTCCTCTTCTACAACTATCATACTCAACTTAAAAAATAGCATAATCATACACAAAAAGGAAATCCTTAAATTCTCATTCTCATTAGTAAGCAAAGTACATATTTGAACAAGCTTTATTAACATATCAACATACACATCACTAACTTAACACAAGATACAAAATGCATTAGCTGCTTAATGTTTGATATGCTTATAAAGCTATCCAAAATTCTGGTCACTAACTTAGTTACAAAAGTCTCTAATATCTTCGAGTTTCCGATGCCTTGCAAGGTTCAACACTCGTCTTGTTTTGCACCTGAGGAGTGGAAAAATATGGGATGAGCTACAAATCTCAGTGGGTAATATATTTATAGCCATCGGCAATTACCACAAATTCAAGCATATGTATTTATATATATATCTAGCAATTCATTCATTCACCAATTTAGCTCAAAACTCATAATTAAGCAGTTAATACATAACACATAACATCGACTATATCCATTAAGCAAATCATTCAAATGCATCATACATAACAATTTAAAGATGCAATGCACAACCAAATGGTTTGAGGGGTCCCATAGGTACGAAATGGAGAACTGAAGTTTTCACCATGAACAAAATGAGTCCATTTTCGAAACTCATACTCCACAAGCGGACAGCCGGGAGAAGGCCCTTGTCTACATGCACATGACAAATGAAATGGTTCCTCTCTTGCCCAAGCAAAAGCACATATTCATTTTATCATATGTTCATACTTTTATGTTTTTTCCTTCTTTTCATTTAATTCAAAATGTTATAACCTCTTTCAAGGTATAGCATAATCATAATGCATCATGCATTTCCAATCAAGTCACAACAATTCAATTTCAAGAAATCAACATACACACACATAAGCAAGAATTTGCATAATCACACAATAGCTGCAAATAAATTACCCACCTTAAAACTTTTGAAAATCCAAACTCAATTTGGCCCTTCCCCTTGCTCTTGAGCAGGTTGTTCTCGGTTTCCTAACACAACCAAAATTCTCATTCAATTCTAATTCAATTGGAAATCCCCAAATTTCCATAATCACAACAAGATGGAATTAACACAAATCAAGCTCAAACTTGACCTACCCATGGTTCATCTAGGTTAGAAAACCCAAAACTGAGCTTAGAAACCTAAAAATCAAATGAGTTTCCCTTAATCATCTTCTTCCTCCAAGCATTCCCAACACAAAATCCCTTTCTCTCTTTAAAATTTCTTCATTTACACACAACATCCCATTTCTTCACTAAAGCAAGAAGAAGATGATGAACTTACCTCAAGAAGCTTGATTTCTTCTTCTTCCCACGATTTTTCCTTCCTTTCTCTAACTTTTTCGATTTTTCTTCTCTTCTTTTCCTTCTCTAACATCTTCTCTCTTCTCTCTATGGCTTTTCACGATTCTTCCTCCCTTCTTCTAATTTTAAAAGACCATTTAGCTTCTTTCTTCCAATTATACCCCTCCTTAGTCTTGTTCTCCCAATTTTGCCCTTCTTTTGTTTTTTATGGCTTTACTCCTTTAATCCACTTAATACCACATTGATTCTAACTAAATCCCAATCTCTCCTACAAATTTTCAATCTCTAATCATGCCTACTAAAATAATGACTCAATTCAAAAAAATAATCGAACAATTAAATAATCAACCAAATCCTAAATAAATAATTAAATGAACAAATCGATAATAATTAAAAAATTTCAGGGTCCAACAATATAGGCCACCTCTTTATGATAATTAAATTAATCTAATAGATACTTTGTTAAGCCCGATAATGATGATAATGCAAATAAAAAAGACCAATGTAATTGATGGATTATGTATTGCAGTTTACATGTTTGTGAAAAAGGTCTTTGTTGTTCCTATGATAATCGTTTACTTGGGTTGGTTAATAATAACTACTAACTACCTAGACTTTGCTAGATTACAAACGTGGTTGGTTTGACTTAAAGAATCAAATGATGAATGGTTTGGGGAATAAATTTTAATTACATGAAAGTATAAATTTGTTTAATTCAAAACAATATTCAATATTAGTCATTATTAATAACCTATCGTATTAGGAAAAAACTGATGTCAATTTCAGTGCTGTATTTATAAGTTTGATTGTAAAGAAGTTAGTCATAAAACAAACTTTAATTATGGATCTATGATCATCCATGAACTTGTATTAACAGAAAAATGTGGAAACATGCATGTTTTGCTATCCATTACTCAATGAACAAGCTGTTGAACTGCTTGAACAAGCTCCTCAACCTATAAACAAGCTTCTGGAACTTTCGATCAACCTTTATAAAAGTTGTATGTCTTTATATCATTAACATCTTTTTGGTTCTTAACGCTTGGGCCTCTTAACGGGTCAGAGAAACTGAATGTCCACGAACTTACTTAAGCAACTAGTAGAAGACCTTAGGAGTTATTTATAATATCCTTGTTGGGTCTCCCCATAATAAGTCCAATACATAACTGACCCATACTAATTAGGGTCCATTTTCCTTACTGAACTTCAGCCCATTTAACTAGATCCTTTATTGGTCTTCTTTATTATCTTTAATCCATATCAAATTTGATTTCTTAACCTTAATTTTACAAAAAACAGTAATTAATAATTGTTTAATTACAAAATTACTACCATTCTCACCCTCGTAAAACTGTTAATTACAACAGTGGTAACAATAATAAAATATTAAAAGTGGTTAAACAAAATCAATATGTAGGTTGACCAATTTAAAACATTTAATTCAAAGATAATCAAAGTCCATCATTTAGTCCCAAAGGCTTTTGATATTGGAAATATCAAATGTATATGTCATATGTGACATAGATCTAATACAATCACTTATATGTAATATCTCACTAACATGAATGAGAAAATGGATTGTGGCAAATTACAATGATACTCCTATGATTTGAAATGTGCCATCTTTCCATTTGTTAGCCTCAATTTCTCTCAACTTTATGCTAAACTAGATCAGAAAATTTTGTTTTCTCCTATTGAATGCTAAATCACATTAAGAAAACCCTTATAAGATAAAAAACTTATATCCCCTATATCTTATCAATTCTATGGATATATTTATGTATCTGTATGTGTCCTAAAGACATAGGTTGAAGATAAATTTGAATATGTATGCCCAATGATAGCTAAAATGCTTAAATTGGCTTAAATTTTAAGACTTTCACCTGTATTATGATAATGTACAACAACGTATATGACTGAGAGCAAAATGATTTTCATATTTATGTATAAAAACATATTATCACAACACATGAAATCCATACAAATATGTCAAGAGCAAATATAATTGTCTCTAACCAACAGTGTCCTCTAAATAACAGTGTCTAAAAACTTCAGTAAACCCATACTATATATATGTCGCTAGGAAAAAACTGGGCAAAGTCTTTTAGTTAAAGAATTAGCAAGCATGCACTTAGTCATCAAATGCTCCACCTTAATGTCACCTTTTTGTGTTAATTCCTTTATGGTCAAATATTTGACCTCCAAATGCTTAGACCTTGTGATGTTCTTATTATTGTTAATAAACAATAAAGTAAAAAAGATTATCACAATATAACCGAATGGGTCTAGCCACTAAATCAAGCATAGACAACTTAAAAAATCAAGTTCCTAAGTTAAACCGCTTGTGAAGTAGCCCGTGTTGGATCGGAAAAAGAAAGCATGCCTTATTTGGAGAAACGGTAGATTTCAAAACTTTTAAGAAATCAATTTGCAG
>JAOQMR010000009.1:6107835-6118117 GCA_027563865.1 Erythroxylum pelleterianum | reverse complement strand
CAAAACTGTAACTGAAGAAAATAAAGTTACATGTAAATACACTTGCTTTCTAGGGCACTATATTTACATAACTCCAATAGGCCGATAGTATAACACAAACTCTATATGCATAGTCGAGGAAGTTACTAGTGTCTGCTTGACATTCTTCCACGATACTGCACCATCTATTAACATAAAAATATACCCTAATGTGGACTTCCTATCATCTGGGAGCATATCAAAATCTGAATCTGTATAACCTATAAGTTTAGATTGTTGACTTTCCTAAATGTTAAAATATAATCCTTAGTTTCCTTCAAATATCAGAACATTCATTTGGATGCATTCTAGTGTTCTATTCCTGGATTAACAAGATACCTACTTAGTAGTCCAACAATAAATGCAATGTCTGGTCTAGTGCACACTTAAGCATACATCAAGTTACCAACGACATTGAAATAAGGCCCATTCTTTATATCATTTGTTTTTGTATCATTCTTTGGACATTTTTCCAAAGATAATCTCTCAATATGAGAGATAGTGTTGTAATAGGCTAATAATTAGCCATATTAAACCTTTATAGTAGTCCCTCAATGTAGGCTCTATATGAGAGATCTAACAAGTATTGAGACATGTCTTAGTGAATTGGAATAACTGGGACAAAGGATGCCTCACCAAGGTCCTTCATGTCAAAATGCCAAAAGCTATTTAACCTTATGTAGCATGATCAAGTCATTTTATGCGAGCAAGATATCATCCACAAATAAAAGTAGAAAGATAACCTTGCTCCCCTTTACCTTGTAATACAAGCATCTTTCAAATTTATTTTCCACAAAGACAAATGAGGTAACAACCTCATCAAACTTTAGGTACCATTTTCTAGAGGCTTATTCCAAACCATATATGGATTATTTCAAGTTACAAACCATGTCAGATTTTTCTTGATCCTAAAACCCTTCAAGTTGTTCCATATAGACTCTTCACAAGTGTCTCCATTTAGGAAAGTATTTTTGATATCTATTTAATGTAGCTCCATATCACAATGAGCCATCTTTGCCATAATCACTCTAAATGCATCTTTAGCGAATACATGAGAATAAGTAATATTAAAGTTGATCTGTTCTCTCTGAGTGAACCCTCTGGTAACCAACCAAGTTTTAAACTACTTAACTTTACCCTGAAAGTCCTTTTTATTCTTATAAATCAATTTATAGCTAATAGTTTGTAGTTATGAGGTAAATCCTCAAGATCTTACAGCTTATTATGCTTCATGGATTGCATCTCATACCTCATTCCATCCCACCATAAATATGCATAAGGTCTAGAAATTGCTTTTTATAAAAGTAATTAGATCTACTACATATCCGATATCATAGTCTTATTTAACTAGGTAGACTAAGTAACCAAATGAGATAGTAGGTCTTCTCACTCTAGTAGATCTTTTTATTTGAATTGGTTCATTATGAGATAATAAGTCATCTCACTCTAGTGTATCTTCTTAATTGAATTGGTTTAGTAGGCTCTTGTACCTCAGGAACTTCAGTTTGTACAAGTATATGTTCCTTTCTCTATACTAATATGGTCTCAAAATCTTGATCTACTAGTTCTAACTGTATGAGTGATGGATATGAAATAATTTTAGTATCTACCCTTCTATGATCTGAAGGGTGAGAATGACCACTGTCATCAAGATGAGATGCACAACCCTCATCACAAACATTACGTTCAAGAAATTTAGTTGTTTATGATTTTACTATTCTAGATCCTTCAGCTCTACAGTAAAATCTGTATCCCTTAGAATGGTCATAATATCTAACAAAATAACAAGTGGAATGAGAGTACAGCTTATCTTTATAAGGATTATACAAACATACCTCAACAGGATAGCCCCATACACGAATATGAGTGAGTTAGGCTTCCACCCTTTTTAGATTTCAAAAGGGGTCTTTAAAATTGATTTTCTTGGGACTCTATTAAGTATATATAAGGTAGTATTTAAAGGTAATCAGGTAAATTAGTTCTACTTTGCATTGACCTCATCATGTTCTTTATTGTGTGATTCTACTTTTTAGCCACACCGTTTTGCTCAAGACTACTAGACATTATGAACTGAGCTACTACTTCACATAATTCTACATATTTGACAAACAGACCTTTTTCTTATCCTAAAACCCCATGCCTACCATAATATTCACCTGGATGGTCAGATATGACAATCTTAATTGAGCTTCCCTATTGGTTCTCAACTTCAGTCTTAAAGATCTTGAATTTATGAAGAACTTCAAACTTGTTATTAAGCAAGAACACATATCCATAACGGGAATAGTCATTAATAAATGCAAAAATATCTTAAATTACACATTGTAATTTTATAAGGTCCACATATATCTATATATATAAGTTCTAATAAGCCATAAGCACAAGTTGACCCCTTTTTCTTTATTTTCGTCAACTTACCCCTGCAGTAGTTAACACATGTTCATAACCTAGAGTTGGGATAATGTTATTCTTAACCAATCTCTTGACTATATCTCTAGAAATGTGACCAAAACTTTTTATGCCATAATATGTATGATAATTCTTTTATTAGGGTTCTTTTTCTGGTGACCTGTTCAGCAATATATAAAGAAGTGTACATCTCATTAGGGGCAAGACACATTCTATATAAGTCATCTAATAGTAAGGAAGTATTCATATGTTTTGTATTGAAAGATGATTGTACAATAGAATTTTCAATTACAAAAATATAACCTAGAATTTTCAATTACAAAACTATAACCTTCTTTATCTAAAATAGATACAAAAATAAAATTTTATCCATAAGATGGTATATAAAACATGTCCTTTAATACAAGCTTGAACCTTATATCAAGGTTCATACAAACATCCCGTATAGAGATTACATTAACTTTATTATTTCACATCATCAAATTTTCCTCTTCCCTATTTGACTCTCTCTTTTGCATGAATCCTTGTGTCGTGGAAGTAATATAATTAGAGGCTCCACTATGCCACTAATAACTTGAAGTGGTTATAGCAAGATTAGAATCATAGATCATACAGGCTAGTGAGCTACCTAATAGCTCTTGCCTTTCTTTCTAGGTTTTATAATTATTGGCATTCTAGTTTCTTAATACCTTCTTCATATAGAAGAAACACTCATGCTCTTTACAGCATCCACAAGACCTCTAGCAACACTAGATTGACCAATATCTATATGTGGAGGAAATTTAGATTTCTTACCTTACATTTTCCAGCCTAAAGTTGGATGACCTGTATTCTTCAACTTCTCTTCTTTAGTAACATAACAGGTGATCAATTCATTTATATCCCAAGCTTCATCCTGAGAATTGTAAGTCACCAGAATACCGAACTCTGATGGAAGTTTATTCAAAGTTTGGTGAACTGTACAAGTATTAGGAATATAAATATTTAATGCCTTTAACTTAGTTTGAAGGTGGACTATCCTAATGATGTACTCCCTTTGTCCCCCTGCTCTTGCATATATTATAGAGTACAATTCCTCTAATAAGGTACCTATTTCAACATTAAAAGATATCTTATATCTATGTGAGATATTATTAAGGAAATCACTTGTTATGTTTGTTTTTAAAAGTCCACTTAGCAGATGGTCTAGAATAGATCTCTTTATGGTCAAATAATACATCATATTTGACCATTCCTAGGCTGCATAAACTGCTCTCTCAGCCTCTCTCAGCCTCTGAGCTAATAGATGTAGGTGTAAATGACCTATCCTTGACCATGGCCATGTTGCTATTTGTCATATCCAGTGCAAATTCCACATCTTACTTCCATTTCTTAAAATTGAAAACAATGAAGGTTTCAACCGTGACTCTTGACTCTATTATTATTTACAAAGAAGGTGACTACAAAATTGATAATGTATTAATTAGCACCAATGTAGGATAACATTAATACTTAAAGCCATAAAATAGAAATGATTAATTAGTTTGAATGATTCAAACGTAAAAACCTTAAATCATTCAACTTTTTGGTTCTATTTTTAAATTTTATGTTTGATTTACTTAAATAACTCTTATTGCTAAAAACTGATTATTTTATTAATTAATCAGTCAACTTATGTAAATTAATAAGTTCTTAGAAACTAAATAAATCAATTAATTTTTTTAACAATATTTTTAATTAAACTTCAAATTAGAACAATCTTTTTCAATCATATTTCAAATTCATTAATTTTATAAAATCTTTAGCCAATTTTATGACGGTTTAATACTGGTCGAACTTTTTAAACCTTAAATCTCATGTCTTATTAGTTTTAAACCTTTTGGTTTTGTTTTTAAAACATTGAAAAATAGTATCTTTACTGAGCATCTTATCACACATATCATAAAACACGTGTGGGTTGAATACATGATACATGCAGATAAAACCTCTACATAAAAGTGATCAGAGCACACAACATTAACTCTTAAGATTCTAGCACCTGTGGGGGAATAAATCACTTAAGAAATGGCTTTCCTCAATCTTATGTCGTTACGCATATCTCAAGTGTCATATAAGGCCAATACCTATGGGCAAAATAACCAAGCACAAGACTAAAGACATCCTCAAACATGTAAGCTTAACAATTCAAATATTAGGCCACTATGGTGACTACATTCTCATTATTACCCAAATGGATCCATAAGCAGAAAGGACACACCTGCATGTTATCCTTATATTATTCTATATAGTCATATAATATATGACAATTTACCATTCATAAATGCAAAATCCCCATGAACAAACTCAATATCATATATCATAAGGAAAGTATCATTTAAAGTGATAATCATGTGATACCGAATAATAAACATATCACATAAGATACCAAAATCATATGTATCTCAGTTATTTCAAATCAAATGCATGAACATTAACTCAATGGTAGCTTTAATAACCTTTGTGATTTTTTTGAAGTTAAATCTTAGTTATTGCCAATGTAATAAATCCAAAAAATTTTAAAAAAAACTCACTTTATAAATTCACGGGACTCGAAAAATTGACCCAAAATAACTTAAGGGACCATTTTTTTAATTTTAAAAATTTTGAGTTTTTTTCCTATAGTGTGTAGACATCAGTAGTTGATTTTAGCACTATGCATAGGCTATAAGTGTTTGTACTACATACACCACATTTTGACGCACCTATGGATGCATCAGATGCATGATCATCATGCTTTACATCCATAAGACGCACATAACCTCCAATGATGTGTGTACGACATGCGCGGTTGTGCGCAGAGATGCCAACCGCTTCTAGCGAGTGTGTCCCACTTGTCAGAGATGCTTGGATACCTTATGTAACACCCATATACCCCCTAGAAGGATATATGGATGCCACACAGAGCAGTACAAACAAACCAACGCAAGCAAAATCTTCCATAAAATATTTCAGGTAAACATATCTTAAATTACATTGAACTTAATACAAACTTATGTTAAATCCCAATCCAAACTAAAGTTTAGTTTGTACAAACATACAAACAAATTCAAAATTCATATACATCAGATATAAGCCAAAATTAAAGTCAAACTTTACATTATGATCAAACAAAACTCAGACTCCTTTAACCTTTATGGTTGACTTGTCCTAGCCTTTACAAACATCTCTCAGAATCTACACGGGGCAAATCTATCGTACTAAGCATATAGATTAGTGAGTAATAACTAAACTATGCATACACTGATAATCAAATATACTGAATCAAGTTATATCATAAGCAAATAATAAATTTCAAAACAGATAACAGAACTGAGTATCAGAAAAAAGGCATAATTCCCTTCAAATCAAAACATAACTTTTTTTTATCTCAGAATCCAACATATATCAGAATACAAATTAGATGACTACTAATTCGTTAACAGAAGTGGGTAACAGGGCTTATACAGGAGATTCCTTAATTGGCATCATAAAACTGGAGAGACTTATGTCTTAATAACAGGAGACACCAAAGTGTCAATAACAAAGGACACCGAAGTGTCAATGACAGGAGACACTGAAGTGTTATAGGAGTAGTTGCAGACCCTTCTAGGCGTGCCTATTTACCCACGACTAGGACTTAACAGTTTAAAAAACAGAACAGATTCATATATTCAACAACTCAGACATTCCCAATTCAATACACTCAAATAACGTAAGTCAAATCATTTCAGTATCAAACAAAACAAATAAAGATGAAACTATCTTATATTACTCACAATAGCTCCCTTTTGGCTTATTGCCTTGAAGTCCCGGCAATATCTGGCAATGGTCATTCAACGTGCTCGTGTATAACATTTAACACATACGCATATCACTATTGTGCACGATTATGAATTCATTTATGCACATTCATGTATACTGAATATGTACAATGCATGTTCATGACAAATTTCGGGTTTCTTATCATTAATATAGTCATATTATTCAATCATATTGAACAATATGCAAAACTATGGCATAATGTTCTTAAGTTACAACAGAATTCTTAACTCAACTTCAGAATAGATTTTGAAATTCTTAAAATCAGAATTACAATTTTTCTTCTTCAGGAAATTTGTAGCTTAATGTCTCCATTTTAATTGTAATCAAGAATCATCTCATTCCAAGCTCAACAGATCAAGATATAAACAAAATACTAAAGTATGTTTAGTGAAATATTCTAGGTCATACTATTCCAATAGATTCCCTCAATTTCATTGATTCAATCTTTTCAAATCAATTCATAAGGCTATCAATTTTTATGGAGAGGTAGAAAAATGTGTTAGGAATCTATTAGTTCAAGAATCAAGTCATTTGGATGTCGGGAGAAGAAGTTATAGCAACAAGATCAAAGGATGTTCAGTTTTGAGAAAATGCACGATCGTGCATCACCAAGTGTTCATGCCTGATCGTGCATCACCAACGGCTAGTGGAAAGTCGCGATCATGCACCATCTTTCTTCATCAGAGTCATGATCGTGCCTTTATACATGAAAACATGCCTATTTTTCTCCTCTCATTGCACGATCGTGTATTTCCTCATAAATAACCCACCAATTAAATCACTCATGGGCGTGTAATCCGTGCAATGGCACCAGCTTCTTCCATTTATTTTTTTTCTTCCTCCATTCTTTCCAGACTTTCTCACTCCTAAAACATATATTCTGCATTTCTATATTGTTGCGCCTCGTTCCCGGAGCCCAACTATCCAAAGTCATAAAGCGTGAGCGGGTTTCCTTGTAGGGGTTATTTCAATGAACCCTCACTTTTTTTCCATAAATCTGTTTGAATTCAATACCAAAGGCTATCATTTTTTTGGACAGGCAGAAACACATGTTAGGAATCTATTTCTTTAAGAATCGCTTCATTTGGAGATCGGATGATGAAGTTATGGCCAAAAAAATCCAACATGTTTATGTCCTTAATCACATTGTACCTGTCTTGGCACAATTGCCATAACTTTTGATACAGATGTCTGATTGATATCCTTTTTGGACGGTTTAAAAGAGGACTTCGAGATCTACAACTTTTATGAAGAATAAAAGCGAGATTCTACTTTTAGAAGGGTAAACATTTCGATTGACTGTAGCTATCCTGTGAATGCTCGTTAAATGGACATCCATGTCTGTTTAACAAACATTATCAGCCCTGGGGTGCTTTCTAGACCCGAGAAGGTCCGTTAAATGGACCTAATGTCCATTTAACTGACATGGGCTAGGTAGGGGACCCTTTTTGGCCTGAAAAGGTCCGTTTAACAGACCTAATGTCTGTCTAACTGACATTGGGGTTTCCCAAACCCCTCCAAAGCCTCTTCAATGCTTCCAACATCCATTCTAACACCATATTCACTTATAATCTTCCCAAATTCAACCCTTCTAGTATAAAACCACTTCATATCCATCTAAATACTAAGTACTTCTCATTAACACTTGAATCTCAACTCCAAAGGATTCATCACATGCAATCTTTCCAACTCCAACATGTTATTCTAGCACTAGTTACAATTGGCAATCTCAACAAAGAATATGCACATCCATCATACTCATACTTTAAAATAACATAGTCATACATAAAGGAACTTCTCAAATTCTCATTTCTAAACAAAGTAAATGTTTGAACAAGCTTTACTTACATATCAACATACATGTCAAACTTAATACAAAATACAAAAGGATGCTCATGCTTGATATGCCTATAAAGCTATCCTAATTAGTCACTCACTTACAGGCTGTTTGGAATACAATGAATTGAATTCATTAACGAATTAATTCAATTACATTAAAGAGATTGAATTGAATTCAATTTACACTGTTTGGAACAAATCCAGTAATATTAGAGTTGAATTCAATTACACTGTTTGGAACGAATCCAATAAGGTTAGAATTTGAAGTAAATCACGTGTTAGTATAGACTTTACGTTCAATATACAAAATGAACAAGAAGGGGGGTTGAATTGTGTATCCTTTTTCTTGAATACAATCCCCTTTTTTATTTCTTTGAAAACTTGCTTTTTCAAAACTATTAAGTAAAAATCAGAATGTATTGCAATTAACTTCTAATTACTTGCATAGAACAATAGAAATAAAAGTCGAGAGTTAGAGAGTAGACACAACAATTTTAACCTTGTTCACCCCAAACCGTGGGCTACGTCCAGTCCCCAAAATCCTTTTTGAGAATTCACTATTCTTTTCAACTGTACAAGTATTCTTTTCGCAGAGCCTCTTCAGGTCTCTTACAACAAGTATTATTTTTCTCACTTAGCCTCTTTAGGCTCTCAGCTTTTCTTCTGTCTTTTCAGAAAGATATTGCGAGCTTTGTTACAGACAATGATAGCTCTAGTGTTTCGCACAACAAATATTTAAGATCAGTATCTTAAATCGCTAAGCTTTTTTGCTAACTTTAAAATCACTAACTTGAATTCACTAACTTTTTTAGTCTTCGACTCCGACTCATATTTATAGCCTTCGTCTTCAACTGCTTCTTGATAACCATTTCTTTCATCTTGTTTCTTGATCTTT
The DNA here is from genome assembly GCA_027563865.1 of Erythroxylum pelleterianum. NCBI lineage: Eukaryota > Viridiplantae > Streptophyta > Magnoliopsida > Malpighiales > Erythroxylaceae > Erythroxylum > Erythroxylum pelleterianum. The sequence continues at coordinate 6,109,137 of JAOQMR010000009.1, read as the reverse complement.
GAAAAAACAGTTATTCAGTTGAGTTCTATATCCAACTCAGACTGATTAACCATCCGATGTAGTATCGGGTCTTCGTCTTAGTTTTTCTTCAGTCTTACTTTACTTCCGTTTCGTCTTAGTTTCTTTCGTCTTACTTCCGCTTCCGCTTCGTCTTACTTCTGCTTCTGCTTCGTCTTAGTTTCTTTCGTCTTACTTTTGCTTCCGCTTCGTCTTAGTTTTTGCTTCCGCTTCATCTCACTTTCTTTCATCTCACTTTCTGCTTCCGCTTTGTCTCACTTTCTGCTTTCGCTTCTGTCTTAGTTTCTTTTGTTTCACTTTCGCTTTCGCTTCGTCTTAGTTTCACTTTTGCTTCATCTCACTTTCTTTCGTCTTAGTTTTGCTTTTGCTACGTCTCACTTTCTTTCGTCTTAGTTTTGCTTCTGCTTCGTCTCACTTTTTTCTTCCGTCTCACTTTCTAATATTATTATTATTTGATTTTCACCAAAATTATTAGACGTGAAGTCATTTTGACTTAATATAACTGAATTCATTTATTTCATATGACACATTTACCCCTGACATATTTATATGCTATTTTTATTATTCATTGTAAAATGTATTATAACACATGTAAATTAATCAGTCAATTTTTATTAACTAAAATAAATAAATAAATTTTATTTAATAATAATACTGATTAAAAATTTTAAATCTTAAATCTGTCTGTATATATACACATAAATATTATCCACTTCAAACCAACGATGACGTCTAATCCAATATCCTCTCCACTATCTACAGCACACTTGAAACAACCAACAAGGAGTAAAAAAATGGAAGAGGGCTCAGCTCTTCGCCGAAGAAGCCGCCAAGAGATCCCAATCTCTAACCTCCTCCAACAACATCGCCGATCTCATTGCCCATACCCCTAAAAAGTCCAAAGAACTCGTTGTCGAGGCCTCCAAGAAGGCTGATCAGCTCAAGGAAGCAGAAGTGTTGTTGCGTGGATGGTGCGCAATCTGTTGTTGTGTTGACTGGTGGTGCGCGGGTCTGCTCTTGGGAGAAGAGTGGCGTCGCCTGGTGGTGCGTGGGTCTGCTGTTGGGAGAAGAGTGGCTCGTCTGCTGTAGGGTTATTATGTAGCACCCCCTTACCATAGAGTACCCACTGGGACGCCCATAGGTCATTTCGGTACGTATCCTATGATAAGAGACCACTACTAACAACCACCACTAAACTCCTCATGGTATCACAATAATAAACAGTAATACGAAATTGACAACTTTTTAAAATCAAGCTGTAGTGCACTGCATTGATTCTAAACT
>JAOQMR010000009.1:6092257-6107735 GCA_027563865.1 Erythroxylum pelleterianum | reverse complement strand
TCCTATAAACTCTCAATCTAACCCATCCTAGGCCAATTTTACCATTTTACCCTTCCAATTGAGGGTGGGATGTTACATATTATGTTGGAGTAGTGGGTATTATTGGGTCACAACTTTAAAAAAGAAGAGATGCAGCAGTTGGGTTCAATTCACGTGAATTATACCGTGAATTGAATTTACAAAGGGAGTGGGAATTCAATTCATTACTTTTTTTAGTTCCAAACAAGTGAATTGAATTAAATTACAAGATTGAATTCAATTCACCCTGTTCCAAATAGCCTATTAGTACAAAAGATTCTTAGCTATCTTGAAGTTTCCAAATGCCTTGCAAGGATCACTGATCTTCTCGATTTGCACCTGAAGAGGGAAAATTGTGGGTTGAGCTACACAGCTCAGTGACTAATATATTTATAGCTATTGGCAACGAGCCACACAATCAAACATATATGAATGTTCATATAGACATACATATGTTGCCTAAATCCAACAATGAAATCTTAGCATTCACAATTCCAATACACATCTCAAAATTCAATACAACATCACATAGGAAATATTGGATGTAATTTAACATCAAAGCATAACACTTAAATCACCTCATAACTTAGCACATGAAAATGTAAATGCACAAACATTTGGCTCGAGGGTTCCGTGGAACAAAACAGAGAAACCGAAGTTTACTCCGTGAACGAAACGAGTCCACTTTTCAGAACTCGTGGGCCACAAGTGGGTAGCCGGGAAAAGGCTTTATGTTGACGTGCACATGACTACGAAAAGGTTTCTCTTTTTCCCAAACACAATCAAATCTCATGCTCAATTCAATTAGTCACAAATTCATATTCTCATGCTTTTTCTTCTTTCCATTTAATCAAAATTCCATGATACAATTCCAAGGCATAGCATAATCACACACACAATTCAATTTTATCAAATGTCATGCATCATATTGCAATTTCCACATCACAACATTTCAAACCAAGTCATTTTAGCACATAATACACACACAAGGCATTTTGCTCATTACACAATAGCTATAAATAAATTACCTACCTAATTAGCCCTTAAAAATCCAAACTCAATTTGGCCCTTCCTCTTGCTCTTGGGTAGGTTGTTTTTGATTTCCTAAGACAACCAAAATTCTCATTCAATTCCTTTTCAAATAGAAATCCTCCAAATTTTCATAATCATAAAAAATGGAATTAACACAAATCAAGCTCAAACTTAACCTACCCATAGTCCATCTAGGTTAGAAAACCCAAAACCTAGCTTGGAAACCCAAAAATCAAATATGTCTCTCAATCAACTTCTTCCAACACAAAACCCCTTTCTCTCTCTAAAACTTCACTCACAACATAACAACCCATTTCTTTACTAAAGCAAAGAGAAGATGATGAACTTACCTTAAGAAGCTTGATTGCTTCTTCTTCCCATGATTTTTCCTCCTTCTTCCCTAACTTCTTCGATTTTTCTTCTCTTCTCTTCTCTCTCACATTTTTTTTCTTCTCCTATTTGGCTGCTCATGAATTCTCTTCCTTCTCTCTTAATTCAAGCCCTTTTGTTTGGTCATTCTCCCCATTTTGCCCTTCATTAAACTTGGATTTCCAAATTTACCCCTCTTTCATTTAACACAAGCCTACTAACTACTTAAGCTAACTTAATTTCTACCACTTCATTCTAATTTCAATTTTCAAATTTCTATTCATACTTGCTAATTTAGTAACCTAATTCTAGAAATAAACAAATAAACAAACAAATCGTAATTAAATAATTAAACAAATAGATCAATAATAATTGAAAAAAATTCAGGCTCCAACAATTCTCCCCCTAAAAGAATTTTGTCCTCGAGATTCTTACCTGAGTCCACGAAAAGGTGTGGATACTCCTTCATTGCTTCCAAAGGCTCCCATGTTGCCTCCTCTGTCGAATGGTTCCTCCCTAAGACTTTAACTAGTTTCACTGTCTTGTTTCTCAAAATATTTTTCCTTCGAATCTAGGATCTCCACTGGTTGCTCCTCATATGTCAAATCATCCCTTAATTGGACTTCTGAAGGTTGAACTATGTGTGAAGGATCTGATCGGTACTTCCTCAACATCAATACATGGAAGACATTGTGAATCTTAGACAATTCCGATGGCAAAGATAACTTATAGTCTAAAGGCTCAATCTTCTCATTAATCTCATAAGGGCTTATGTATCTTGGACTAAGCTTGCCCTTCTTACCCAACCTTAAAACTCCTTTCCATGGAGAAGCTCTAAGAAACACTTTGTCTCCAACTTGAAATTCCATCTCTTTTTTATGTGCATTTGTGTAGCTCTTCATCCTATCTTGAGCTGCTTTCAATCTCTGTTTCACCAATTTAATCTTGTCAACTGTGACTTACACTAACTCAGGCCCTAAAAGCCTCCTTTCATCTCCTCATCCCCACAAATAGGAGTTCTGCACCTCCTACCATACAAAACTTCATAAGGTGCCATCTGAATTCCTGAGTGGTACGAATTATTATAAACAAATTCATTTAAAGGCAAATGATCATCCCATGAGCCTTTAAAATCCATAACACAAACTCTCAACATTGCCTCCAGAGTCCATATTGTTCTCTCTGACTGTCCATCAATCTATGGATGGAAAGCCGTACTAAAGTGCAACTTAGTTCCCAAAGCCTCTTGTGAGTTTTCCCATAATCTGAAGGTAAACCTGGGATCTCTATCCGAGACTATCAAACTTGGAATCCTATGAAGTCTGATTATCTCACCTATGTATTTCTTGGCCAAAACATTCAAAGAATCCGCCTGTTTAATTGGCAAGAAATGTGATGACTTAGTTTGTCTATCCACAATCACCTATATTGCATCATGCTTCCTACTGGTTCTTGGTAATCCCATCAAAAAATCCATCGTAATCTTCTCCCATTTCCATTCAGGAATCGATAAAGGTTTAAGCTTGCCTGAAGGTGCCTAGTGCTCAGCCTTGACTTGCTAGCACACTAAGCATCTTTTAGCATATTCTGCAAATTCTTTCTTCATTCTTTTCCACCAGAAATGCTCCTTTAAATTTCTATACATTCTTGTACTTTCTGGGTGCATCGCATAAGGCGCATTATGTGCCTCATCAAGAATCTCGTCTTTCAACTCTTGCATATTAGGAATACACAATTGGTTACCTACCACCATCAATCCATCTTCTCTTATCTCCATTTCAGAAGGTTTACCATTTTTAATCTCTTCTTTAAGCCTTCTCAAGTACTCATCCTGCTCCTGCAATTCCTTAATCTTCTCATTCAATACTGGCCTTACTCTAAAGTTTGCCAATATACCATCAAATTTAGCTTGTCTCAATGTCACCTTGAGTTTGACTAATTCCTTCAACAAAGGAAGATACACTGTCTCTACATGTGCCATAGTCGATTTTCTACTTAGTGCATCCGCTACTACATTAGCTTTCTCTGGGTGATAATCAATCATTAAATCATAATCTTTTAGTAGCTCTAATCATCTTCTCCGCCTCAAATTCAACTCTTTTTGGCTCATCAAATACTTAAGGCTCTTGTGGTCAGTAAACACCTTGGTAGTGACTCCATAGAGATAATGCTTCCATATTTTTTACGCAAAGATTATAGCAGCTAACTCCAAATCATGCGTAGGATAATTCATCTCATAAGGTTTCAATTGTCTAGAAGCATAAGCAATCACCTTATCTCTTTGCATCAACACACAACCTAATCCCTTCCTTGAGGCATCGCTATACACTATGTATCTATCATTACCCGAAGACAAAGTCAAAAGGCCTGACCAAAAATTCAAAGTGGCCATACTGTGTTCTAAAAGTAGTCTTTGACACATTAGACTCCTTTATCCTCAATTGGTGATAACCCGATCTCAAATCTATCTTAGAAAAGACTCTTGCCCTTGCAATTGATTAAACCAATCATCTATGCATGGGAGCAGATTTGTTCTTGATGGTGACATGATTGAGCTTCCTGTAATGAACACACATCCTCAACGATCCATCTTTCTTCCTTACGAAAAGGACTGGAGCTCCCCATGGTGAAGAGCTCAGCCTTATGTACCCTTTCTCCAACAACTCTTCCAATTGCTCCTTAAGCTCCTTCAATTCTATCGGAGCCATTCTATAAGACAGAATTGATATTGGTGTTGTGCCCGGAAGAAGCTCAATGGGAAATTCAATTTTCCTAGGTGGCAGTAGTCTTAGTAATTCCTCGGGAAATACATCTGGGAATTCCATGACCACAGGTATTTCTTCTAACTTCCCACCATCTGCCTTTGTGTCTACCACATAGGCTAAAAATGCTCCACATCCTTTCCTTATTAGTTTTTCTGCTGTTAGAGCCGAAACCATTCTTGTCAGACTCAATTTTCTATCCCCCACAAACACCACCTTTCTACCATTGCCAAGTCGAACTCCACGATCTTCTATTTGCAATCCAAGTTGGAATTATATTTCTCCAAGGTGTCCATCCCCAAAATTACATCTAATCTTACCATCCTCAATGGCATTAGATCCACTACTAATTGTTCCTCTCCAATATGTATCTCACAGTCTCTATATACTTGACTAATAATAATACATTGGCCGATTAGAGTACTAACCATCAAAGGAGTATCCAATGGGCTCAATTCTCTACCATTCACGGTTCTACTCAATGACATAAACAAATGAGTAGAACCCAAATCAATCAAAACAATAACATCTTCATCAAATAATTTAATCATACCAGTTATGACTTCTGGAACTGTCTCTACATCCTCCCTCATCATAACAAACACTCTAGTTGGTGCTTGTCCCCTCAGTCTCCTTGGAGGGTTCACTTTTCTGGCTGCATAAGAACTTCTACTGCCTACTTCCGTTACTATCCTATGTCCCACTGTTTCGGCCCTCTTTGAAGCTTGCATCTGACTTCTCTCATGTCTTGGATTCTGAGGGCACTCTCTTTCCATGTGTCCTTTCTCCTCACAATTGAAGCATGCTCTAGTCAATCAATAACATTCGCCCCTATGAAACCTTCCACAGTGGTCACATTTGGGAATGGGCTGCTTATCCCTATCTCCCCTCGTGCTGCCTCCAGCCGTTGAGGCTTGATGTGAGATAGTTTTCATCTGTCTAGGCCTGCTTGCTCCACTGCTTCTTTCCTTAAACTGTGTAGGGAAAGTCCTAGTACTCCTCTCTAAAATAGGAGCACCGCCTCCCCTTTTAAATTGTTCTCTCCCTTTCCTCTTTTTGTTCACTGTACTCTTGATGTTCTCCACATTTTCTACTCTCAATGCTGCTTCAACCAGCTGTTGGAAGTCGCCGAAATTCTGTGCCACCACTTTCTCTCTGATGGCCAAGTGCAGTCCCGCTTCAAACCTTCGGTACCTAGCCGCTTCACTCATCATTAACCCAGTTGCATACCGGGGCAATTGTGTAAATCAGTGCTCATATTTTCTAACTGCCATCTCCCACTGGGTGAGGCTCAAAAACTCTCTCTGCTTCTACTGGATGTACAATTCCGAAAAATACTACTTCTTATAAACATTTAGGAAGTCATTCCATGCCAACACCAGTGGCTTCATTTGACTTCCCGGGACATTCTCCCACTAATTCAGAGGATCCCCTTGTAGCAAACTCGCAGCATATTCAACCTTCTCGTCATCTTCACAATCCATCTACTCCAATATCTGTTCCATCTTTCTCAGCCATGTCTCAACTTCCTTGGGATCAACGGTCCCATAAAAGTCCACTGTTCCGTACTTTCTCAGCTTGTTGAACTATTTCCCCTTCTTAACTGGGGCCGGAGCAGAAGATTGCGGCATCTGACCCATAGCCTGGACAAAGGCCTGAGTAAATGCCTGAAACAATCTCGGATCCAAGGTAGGCGCTTGCTTTTGCGAACAAGAGACTCCTGAGTTTGTGATCGAGAGGGCCCATTATTGTGCGCTATAGAAGCCGCAGCATCTCTTGGGGCTCTAGACTCATCCATTCCCTCCTCTCTTGGTGGAGTGTCAGGTGCAACCGATCCTTGCAAAACTTCTCGTGTCCTTCTACGAGGTGACATTTCACTCCTTCAATAGAAACACTAACGATTAGATGACATTCTATTTTTAATCATATTTCCTACATGTATGTATGATATGCACATCATTTAATGCAATCAATCAATTCACAATGCAAACAATTTATCACATAACACAATAATGCATAACACAACATATTCTAAGCCTAGGACTCTTTAAAACCTAAGCATTGATACCACAAGATGTTGCGCCCTATTCCCGGAGCCCAACTATCCGAAGTCATAAGCATAAGCGGGTTTCCTTGTAGGGTTATTTCAATGAACCCTCAATTCTTTTCCATCAATCTTTTTGAATTCAATACCAAAGGCTATTAATTTTTGGGGAAAGGTAGAAGAACTTGTTAGGGATCCATTGCTTCAAGAATTGCTTCATTTGGAGGTCGAATGATGAAGTTATGGCCAAAAGAATCGAACTTGTTTATGTCCTTAATCACATTGTACCTGTCTTGGCACAGTTGCCATAACTTTTGCTACAGATGTCTAATTGATGTTGTTTTTGGACGGTTTAAAAGAGGACTTCGAGATCTTCAACTTTTGTAAGAACTAGAAGTAAGATTCTGCTCCTAAAAGGGTAAAAATTGCAATTTACTATAGCTATCTTGTGAATGTCTGTTAATGTCTGTTAAACGGACATCCATGGCTGTTTAACTGACATTGTCGGGCTTGGGGTGCTTTCCAGACCCGAGAAGGTCCATTAAACAGACCTAATGTCCGTTTAATGGACATGGACTAGGTAGGGGGCCCTTGTTGGCCCAAAAAGGTCTGTTTAACGGACCTAATGTCTGTCTAATGGATATTGGGGTTTCTCAAACCCCTCCAAAGCCTCTCCAATGCTTCCAACATCCATTCTAACACCATATTCACTCATAATCTTCCCAAATTCAACCCTTTTAGTGTAAAACCACTTCATATCCATCTAACTACTAAGTACTTCTCATTAACACTTGAATCTCAACTCTAAAGGATTCATCACATGCAATCTTTCCAACTCCAACATGCTATTCTAACACTAGCTACAATTGGCAATCTCAACAAAGAATATGCACATCCATCATACTCATACTTTAAAATAACATAGTCATACAAAAAGGAACTTCTCAAATTCTCATTTCTAAACAAAGTAAATGTTTGAACAAGCTTTACTTACATATCAACATACACATCAAACTTAATACAAAATACAAAAGGATGCTCATGTTTGATATGCCTATAAAGCTATCCAAATTAGTCACTCACTTAGTACAAAAGATTCCTAGCTATCTTAGGGTTTCCGAATGCCTTATAAGGATCACTTATCTTCTCCATCTGCAACTGAGGAGGGAAAATTGTGGGTTGAGCTACACAGCTTAGTGACTAATATATTTATAGCTATTAGCAACAAGCCATACAATCAAACATATATGAATGACCATATAAGCATACATATAATGTCTTAATCCAACAATGAAATCTCATCATTCACAATTCCAATACACATCTCATAATTCAATACAACATCACATAGGAAATATTGGATGTAATTTAACATCAAAGCATAACACTTAAATCACCTCATAACTTAGCACATGAAAATGTAAATGCACAAACATTTGGCTCGAGGGTTCCGTGGAACAAAACAGAGAAACCGAAGTTTACTCCGTGAACGAAACGAGTCCACTTTTCAGAACTCGTGGGCCACAAGTGGGTAGCCGGGAAAAGGCTTTATGTTGACGTGCACATGACTACGAAAAGGTTTCTCTTTTGCCCAAACACAATCAAATCTCATGCTCAATTCAATCAATCATAAATTCATATTCTCATGCTTTTCCTTCTTGCTATTTAATCAAAATGCCATGATACAATTCCAAGGAATAGCATAATTATACGCACAATTCAATTTTATCAAATGTCACACATCATAATGCAATTTCCAAATTATAACATTTCAAAGCAAGTCATTTTAGCACACGATACACACATAAGGCATTTTGCTCATTACACAACAACTATAAATAAATTACCCACCTCACTAGCTCTTGAAAATTCAAACTCAATTTGGCCCTTCCTCTTGCTCTTAGGTAGGATGTTCTTGATTTTCTAACACAATCAAAATTCTCATTCAATTCCATTTCAAATGGAAATCCACCAAATTTTCATAATCATAACAAAATGAAATTAACACAAATCAAGCTCAAGCTTAACCTACCCATAGTCCATCTAGGTTAGAAAACCTAAAACCTAGCTTAAAAACCCAAAAATCAAATGGGTCTCTCAATTATCTTCTTCCAACACAAAACCCTTTCTCTCTCTAAAACTTCTTCATTTATAACACAACAACCCATTTCTTTACTAAAGCAAAGAGAAGATGATGAACTTACCTTAAGAAGCTTGGTTTCTTCTTCTCACGATTTTTCCTCCTTCTTCTCTGGCTTCTTCAATTTTTCTTCTCTTCTCTTCTCTCTCACATTTTTTTCCTTCTCCTCTTTGGCTGCTTAAGAATTCTCTTCCTTCTCTCTTAATTAAAGGCCTTTTATTTGGTCATTCTCCCCATTTTGCCCTTCATTAAACTTGACTTTCCAAATTTACCCCTCTTTCATTTAACACAAGCCTACTAACTACTTAAGCTAACTTAATTTCTACCACTTCATTCTAATTTCAAATTTCTATTCATACTTGCTAATTTAGTAATCCAATTATAGAAATAAACAAATAAACAAACAAATCGTAAGTGAATAATTAAACAAATAAATCGATAATAATTGAAAAAAATTCGGGGTCCAACATATATCCAGTACAATCTCTAAACAAGTCAGATTCAGGTTTACACTTTAAACGCCAAAAATCCGAAACTATACATATACTTCCTTTCTCTACTGTATTTTCCAAATTTTCTCGTTTCTTCCTTCTTCAATTAACATATATAACACTTAAACCAATTCTTCTATCTTCAATTCAGCTCAACAACACAAAACAAATCAAAAATCCAAGGTTTAATCTTAAACATCAAAAATTCGTATATTCATTCACATAACTTTCAGTTTCTGCATTTGTTCCATTTCTATACACACTCAAATACTCACACATATACAGTGAGAAACAGAGCATATATTCAGTGAGTTTCATGAATTTCCATACTCTTTTATATTTCACAGCACTCATTCAAATCAGATGTGTTCAATCAATTCCAGATTCACTTACTGCTGCTATTCTCATACATTCACAACTTCAATTCCTCATCTAAGTCATTTATCATATTAATTCACCAAAATTATACTGTTTAAACTTCCCATGTATGTATTTGTTTATATAGTAAAACATCATCAGAGTTACTTGATTTAGCTGAACTTCCAGCGCAAAATTCCAGATTGTTCAAGTCCTCCCAAATACGCAAAAATCAACATAAACTTATATTCACAGCCAGCTAGTTTTCTGGCAATTTGATGAACACGTATGGTTTCAAGCAAAAATATAGAGAAAGAGTTCTGAAGAATTTTGTTGAAGAAACAGTAGTTTCCCATACAAAGGACGTGACTACGTGTGTTAAAAATATATTGCCATGCATCACGTTTCGCATGTAAACCGGCCACATGTCATATTTCATTTGTCTCTTAGTCCAAAAATACTCCAAATTCCAAAATACTCGAAACATTACCAAAATTGCCGAATCCAGTCCAATTTAAATTTTCAAGACATTATAATCCATAATTCTCATTTATAACTCAATTTTACCCGGAAAAAGTCATGAATGCATGTACAATTATTTGTATATGGCAAAAATATAAATGCACATATAAATGAGTACTCAGATATGCAAAGAACTCAAAATTCTAACTCCTAACGTGGGACGTTACACCTTATACGTTCACACACACTAGATGTTGAATGCATCCCAAAAGCAACAAGTTTCTTCTTCATTTGTTTCTCTCTCCAGTTGCCGAACAAAGTGATTTTTGGTTCTTTTTTGGCGATTTTTATTAAAAATACCATCATAATGTTAGTTTTTGACTTGTTTTTCCATGCGATGCTTATTCCAAATCAATTCAAACAATAAATGTGCAATCTATAAAAGTAAAAACATATTCATTTCTTCGATTTCCTTATAGGAAAAATTGAAAATTTTCATTCAAATTCATATAATCTTGGAACCACTTTAATTTCTTTTTTTTGGTAAATCAATTATAGATTAATAAAAGAACAGTTATGTACATGGATAGAGATAGTTGAGCAACTCATCTCAAACCTATCAAAAGAACCCCTATACTGACAAGATGTTCCCTTAGAAAAGCTTCCATATGGTAACAATACAGAAAAAGGCTACAAAGAGATCCTAATATCTAAAAACTGTTGGATCAATCGACGGTAACTAATGTACATCAAGAGTCAATCATGCATTCCTTCATTGGAAGTATCATATGCCTCAAAACCTGTTGATACTTATAACCAGTTGGAAATACCTGTGCACTCAACCATCCGTGAAGGATTGCTGCGTTCCTTTGATTGTACCTACCCATGGTGTAGAGGTCTGGCTCGATCTGCAAACCGCTCTAATTTCATGCGTTAGATATAATACAAAATTTAATTAGGGACCCAAGATCAACAATGAACTTGTATTCATGGAGAAACTATATAAACATATCTGTTTTGCTATCTGACGCACGATGAACAAACTGCTAAATTGCATAAACAAACTCCTCAACATATAAAAATGCTCTCAAACTTTCATAAAAAAACTTTCAATCGACTTTTATGAAAGTTGTATATCTTTATTCTGTTAAAGTCTTTCTGGACCTTTCTTAATGTGTGGCCCTCTTAATTGGCTAGAGAAGCTGAATGTCATAAACTTACTTAAGCATGCAGCAAGAGATCTTAGCAACTATTTATAGTAACCTTATTAGGCCTCCTCATTATAGGTCCAATGCATAACTGATCCATACTGATTAAGGCCCATTTTCTTCACTGAATTTCAACTCATTTGACCAAATATTTTATTAGGCTTCTTTGTTATCTTTAATCCAAATCAAATTTGATTTTTCTAACCTTAACTTTATAAAAATTGGGAATTAATAATTGTGCAATTACAAAATTACTAACAAAAGATGCATATAAGAAATGAATTGTAAGATGATTTTAAGGTTGTGTGGAAGGCGTGTTATTGCCTTTTGGAATTCTCATGCAATGATGAAAAATAAAATTTCATTCAATATTAGGATTGATAATAGATTAGAATGTCAAATCGCCTATGTTGTGAATTCAATCTAAAGCTCGATTAGATCTTAATCATGTAATCCAAACTCAAATTCAAACTCGATCAAATTTTTCCTAATCTAAAAAAAGGACAAGTTGTTACTTCTAAGACAAATTCAGGAACAATCATTGGTGATTGATAAAGTAATCATAGATTGAAGTTTTAGATTGAGTTTTCATATGTAAAAGTAGAGAAGAACAACTGAGAAATGGAGAAAAAGGTTAAAGCTTTGCATGAGAGAGACTAATACAAAACTCCTTAACAAGGAATGCCATTATCCAAAAAGAAAAAGGAATGTCATTATCATTTATTGCTATAATGATTAACGAGAGGTTAACGTTAAGGTTAAGGACAAAACATCAATATTTTTAAAAACTAGAGCGAAAGTTAAACCCATAAGGTAAGAGATTTAAGGTTTAAAATGTTCAAATACTATCATAAAACTGACTAAAGATTAAATAAAATTAACGAATTTGAAATACTAGTGAAAGAGATTGTTTTCATCCATTGAAGAATTTGAATTTAATTAAAAAAAGATTGTTAAATGAAAATTAATTGATTTATTTTAGTTTATAAGAACTTATTAATTTACAAAAAGTTGACCAATTAATTAATAAACTAATCAATTTTTAACAACAAAAATAATTAAAGTAAATCAAACTAGAAATTTAAAAGCCAAATACAAAAGTTGATAGTGTAAGGTTTTTGCGATTGAATGGTTAGATTTTTTAATCATTGAAAAATCAATATAACAAATAAGAAAGTCTATCCAATATATGGATTAGAAATCAAACCAAAATTACAATATTATTTTTTTCAAATTTGATGATTCTTGCTTCTAATCTTTCTGAGGCATTTTTGGTTCAAATCTAACTTAAAATTTAAAATTAATCTTAAATGAGTTTGCTTAATAAAAATTATGATAATATATATTTTTAATTTTTATACGTAAAACAATGTCATTTATTATATTAATAATATTATTTTGTTAAAAAGTAGAGCTTTTTCTAAGAAGAACTTTTCTATGAAGCCAGTTGACTATTTGGTTGTCATTTAAAAAAGAGCTTTTTTTGAAAAAACTTCATATAATACTGCTTGGCAATATAAAAATAAAAACACTTTTAATTTTGACTATATTTGATTTTGTAATAAAAATTATTTATGCATATAAATATTATTTAAAGTATATTAAAGAATATGCAAAGCACAATATTTTAATTATCATATAATTTTAAACCATATGAAACATAAATGAAAATATATCTAACCAAATCTTTTATATGGATTATAACATAAGTAAAACTAATATCAAAAATAAATATTAAAATATATAAAAAGCCAAATAATATTATATAAATCCTAAAATAAATATTCAATTTGAGTAAATAGTTAAATACATAATAAAATATGCATTTTATTGTAAAGAGAAGAAGAGTTTGCACGATAAACGTGAAGATGAGTTTGTGGGTATTGTGGGAATTGTGTAAAACATAAGGACAAAAGGGACTAAAAAATAGACTCATTAATTGATCTGATAAATCTACTTGAAAAAGCTATTTGAGTAGCTCCAAATTTGAACTTCTTAAAAAGCTATATTTTGGATTCCAAAAAAGCCATATCTATTAAATAAGTGATTTTTTATTTTACAGCAAAACACTTATTTTTCTTTAAAAGGGCATTTGTGGTGGACAAAAGTTGCTTATTGATCTTCCAAAAGCTCATCCAAATAGTCACTATATCTTATTAGTCGAAGTACTTTCCGATATATCGGGAAATGTGATGTGTGAAGGCTTGGCCTAGATGAAAGAAGCCATTTTTGATGAGGGAGAACATTGGTTTGCACCACATTAGGAAACAAATCAACCAAAAAGACATCAATCTACAATTTTGGATGAAAAGGTAGGCCAAAAGAACAATTTAGTCCTAACGTTTATATTAAAATTTGAGTTAGACTCTAACGTTTCGAAGCATTCAAAATGAATCATAATATTTGTAAAACATTCAATTTAAACCTTAATATTTGAAAAATGTTCAAAATAACCCTTCACTAAACAGAATTGCGCACTGAGTTTAGCCTCCGTCAAGGGCTTTTTTGAACGTTTTTCAAAGTTAGGGTTTATTTTGAACATTTTACAAATGTTATAATTTATTTTGAATGCACTGAAACGTTAAGATCCAACTTCAATTTTAGTGTAAACACTGGGCTAAATTGTTGTTTTTTGCCTGAAAAGATATAATAGTTAAAGACATAACTGGAACCATCAACCAATTATATAATTTCAAAAATTGAATTTGATTAAAATAATTTTTTAAATTCAAACATTTTTAATATTGACACCATTAAAGAAAATGTTCAATTAAAAAAGAAATTTAAATGGTATGTTCAATTCAAAATCTTATAACAAACCAATAAATTAGGATTAAATAAGAAATATGATCTGATTATTGTTAATAGTTTCCATAGTGTCAAATTCTAAAAAAATAAGTTCAATCAAATGTTCTAACTCTTAATTTCAAGAAAATGACGTCTTGGAAAGACAGTCACCACTCCCCTAAGAGTTGTCCCACTCCCACCGCTTAAGAGAACTAAATAAAATTACTGGTGGGAGAGGACTTACGTGTTTCTTCAGTACATTAGAACCATAAGTAAAATTCCTTTAGTTCTACGCCAAACCTCTTTCGTGGCTAAGGAGGACGTATGATTCTGTGATCAATTTGGACCATCAAATTGCTATTAAGAAATGAATTATAACTGTTTACAAAAGAATCTCAATACCATAGATTCCCATATTTGGGGAATATAAGCCGGTGACCATGTACAATATTTGGTTAAAGAGTTTTATATTGATTCCTGATCTGATAGGGGGGTTTCGCATAAAGTTAATATTCATCCATATCTTTCGATATTTGCACGCATATCATCCATCCCTGACAAGAAGCTTCCAATGTCATGACAAGATTTTTTTGCCAATGAAGAGGTGGGTCGTCGTCGTATATAGACGACTGCGATGTCGTAGGTATTACCTCAACATGCGAACTGGGAAAAGACACTTTTACTTTCGTAAATTTGATACACAGACAGAGATGACTAAACTTGTATAGAAGACCGAAGATACCTCACCCGCATCAAAGGAGATGGCATCTTTACTGTCGATAAGCTTATGATAGAAAATAAAAGAGAGCTTTAGTATGGAGAGTTTGAAAACAAATATTTTCAAGCAAAGCCACTATCACACAGACAAGCTGAAAGCAAACAGACATCGAAGGGACTATTTGTCGGCAGGCGTCGTCTCGTCTTCGTCTCCGTCCTCGTCCTCGAGAATGATATAAATAATTATTCCCTTCTTGACTCACCACTCTTAAAACATATCGTGACCGAAAGTGAATTTGTTTAAACGACATTTGAGGATGATCAAAATTTTCAAAGATGCTTCTTACATTTTTTTCGGCTTGGCCAATCGAAAACAAAGTACTAGTACATTTAATAAAGCAGGAAAGCTAACAACACCTGTCAACAAGTTTAAAGCAGAACATCATTGCTACATGGACGTTAGATTCGAGTAAACTCAGAGAAAGAAATAAGAATTTATTGAACTGATTTTAAATGAATGATTATATGGCTCAGGAATTAACAAAAATAGTTGAGTCCATTAATAATAAATAAATAATTACCATTCTTCTCTTAAGTTGGAGTTTAATGAAAATCGTACAAGCCCAACTCGAGGAAGATTAAAAAAAAAAAAAGAGGATAAACAGGGATTGTTGTAGGTCAAATCTCATTTTATGGATGTTCATATGTTTGATTCCATTAAATTTGGATTTTGGAAGTGTTGACTGTTTTTAATAATCAAAAGGAACAAAGTTGGAATGGATTTGAGATAGAAATTAAAGATTGGAAACTATTTCTGGAGGATGCACTTGTGTCTAAGAGGCATATACTTATGTTAATGGTGGAGATGACCTTGTACATAATAGTATAAGCTTTTGTAAGTGTGTGCAAGTTAAAAAGGTGACACTTCAAATACACCCTTGTGGAGTCAAACACGACCATGTAAGTTGACACGGTAGTATCCGTGATCATATAACTCGTTGTGACCATGTACCTCTTGTAGGAAAATCCCGGGACGGACATCACATGTCCAGGCAGCGGAAAACAAAAATTTTTGTTCCCGGGACTTTCCC
>JAOQMR010000009.1:6062782-6080178 GCA_027563865.1 Erythroxylum pelleterianum | reverse complement strand
CTCAATACATATGGCTCGTCAAATTCAATAACATCCTATTATTCACCACACATTCTATCTTTCTTTTCTATAGTATCCCACATATATATATATATATATATATATTTATTTATTTATATTAACGATAGCTCACATTCAAAGTTCATCACTCATCATCCATACTTAAATCCTCCATACACAATTCGTTCAACACATTCCTATGACGAGCATCAAGCCATTTCTCAAGTCATCCATAAGCCACAAAATACAAACTTTTGGAATAAATTTCAAAAGCAACCATATCTCACACGAAGTTCATTCACAAAGTTCATATACACAACTTATGGCACATTTTTAAGTCAATGCAAGTCATACTTAAACAAGTATTGGCAAAACACAATAAAAGGTTCTTATAAGGCTTTAGTGGGCATTTCTAGCCCCAACACATCAAAGTCTCAAAATTTGAAATTTTAAAGAAGTTACATAAATTAGTAACTACACAAATTCAATTTTTCAATTATAAAGCTGTTACCCATAATACTTTCACACTTAAAACACTCATTTCATGCATTAACCTCCAACATCATTAGCAATATTACCCAAATACAACACTAATTTCCTTATTTAACAATTCTGACGTCCAATCAAAGTTCGGGGTCCAACAATAGAGGCTTCAACCATATTTGAATTCCTAACAAATACCCAATCCCAAACATAGATGAGCATTTGGATGAGCTATACGGAGCTACTATTTTTTCAAAAATTGATCTTCGATTCAGCTACCACTAAATTCGGGTTAATCCCACAGACATCCATAAAATGACTTTTCAAACCCACTCCAGTCATTATGAGTTTTTTATGTTACCTTTCGGCCTTACTAATGCTCCTTCTACCTTCCAATCAGTTATGAATGATCTCTTTCGACCTTACCTTCGAAAATTTATCCTGACGACATCTTAGTTTATAGTTCATCACTAGAATAACACTTAAGCCATTTGCAGCACGTGAGACAAAATCAATCAACAAATAACAAAAGCAACACGTTTCCTTTATTTCAGCTACTGGATCACGTTACCGTTACACTTTGTAGCTGTTAATTTATTTTTCTATTTTATTTATTACTTTATCTACTTTGAATCTTTAGGAGTTACTTATGCATTTTATTAGGAGCCTATCAGTATAAATATCTGATACTTAGATTTAATTCGGTACTTTGGAAATTATTCATTTGTATTGGAGTTTAGTCCTCTCCATACGAACTGACTTGGGAGTTTAAGATTCTTGTTTTTAAATTTACCAATAAAAAATTAGCATTATTCATTTTCTTCTACCATCATTTTTCTGGTTATAGTTCATGTTACATTCAATGACTACTGACTGAATGACCTATGATTAGAATTGTTCATAAGTAGTACCAAAGCAAAGCAATCCCTATACATGATAACTTTGGAGACCTGAAGTCAAAAGATCACTTATACAATCATCACAATGAGAATTTTCATTGACATACAAGTAATGTTCTAAATGGATTTCTTATATCGTGTCAATTCAGTTAACTTGTTCTCTAATAAGCACCTGTGCATTTGCTTAAGTATCTCCATAATTTAGTCTATAAGATTGACTACTTCCTTCGAAAGGAAAAACAAAACATGTGCTAGTCCTTTTAGGTTCTATCAATGTCCAGTCTTAATAGAACTATGATTAAGAACAATATAAGGATAATACATAAATGCAGTATGAATCTAATAATTATAATCTCGTTATAATATGTCTGCAATGTATAATTTTTTCATGAATTTTTTCATGTACATCTAAACATGTACAAGATAAAAGATGCCTTTAAATATTTTGTCACTAAACTACAACCAAAGCAAATTGCTATAGGGCATAAAACAACAATCTCCCAGCTGCACTAAGCTAATCATTTAAATATCTTATATCATATCTGCATATAATGATCATGCTACTACTGTGATAGGGGCTTATCGAGAGAATTTTATAAAATTCTTTATAGTAAGTACTTGATTAAATCTTACAACTTTCATCTTAATTATTATCATAATTAAGAAAAAACTTCGCAAATACATCCTTGGATCTTTGATGAGACCTTAGCTCCTTTTACCTACCCAATGGCTCTAATTTTCCATAGTATATTATTGTCTAGAACAATGCAAGAAACTATATCAAGTTCAATAAAGAACTTATTGATTCAATTAATCATTTCCATTAAATGCATGCAATTATTGCTTAATTAGCAACCATTTGTACATTAAAACCTTTCCAATCTTGAATGATATTGTTATAAGTAAAATAAACCTTAATTATGATTTACTTCTAATGTAAATATCCTTATCTCCTTGAACTCAAATATCAACTCTTAAATAGAATAATGGATATTCTTAATACTTAACAAGTATCTAATATCTCAAATACTAAACCCCTTTAGTATATTTTCTATGTTCTTGGACTTAGAATAGGTGAACAACTTATAATGTATCTCTATAGATCTAATTCTCATAATTAAGTTATTACCTTTTCATATCCAACAAGAGTTTTTCTTAGACAAATTATTTTCAACAATTGAAAATTAGAATTGTTGTTCTCTGTTAGCAATATGCCTCTACATACTCTTACTGAAGAGGACAACTATACTCCCACTAATTTTCTTAGAGACGTGATAAATTCACAATCATTTCTAAAATAAGCTATTCAAATTCATTATGAAAGTGAATTTTTCAATGTCTTGTAGCCTTTGAACTATACATCAAATGTATCAACAAAGGCACTAGTTCTAATTAGATGTACTATCATGAGATTTGAACTTTTCAAATTTCTTCTTACTCCCACTACTTATCTTGAGAACCATTCTTCTATAAGTATGCATTTAAACAAACAATTTATTCAATAGGTGTGTAAGATTATATCTAACCTTTTGGATATCTCATATCCTTTTATTATCCAATTTAGTTATGAACTTAATAGATAATGTATGCTTCAACCAAGAATCACATCTTTGAATTATTAACTTTAACTCTTTCAAAAACTTAGCGTTCCATATCTGATATGAAATCTTGCCAATTGATTCAATTGGAACTATTGAAGGTAAGTCATTGTACTAGGCATAACTATAGGAAAAATAATATTGCATCATATAATATCTTATATTGTCTTTTCCTCCTTACATAAATCCATACTTTTATAGAATCTTATTGTGAAGGTATTTGCTAAAGAATCTCATTCCCTATAGATAATTGAAAATTTAAACTCAACAAATCAATCACATTGAAATGCTTCAACATTCTCAATGCTTAATTTCTACTTAAATTTAAACAATTTGAACTTTTCAAAATTTTAAATAAACATTTCACTTTAATATATATAACTGTATCATAAAAAGTCATTAGCAATATAATAAAACATAAGTTTCATCCTTGTATGAATTGTTATTCCATCCAATAGTCATTAGTAATATAATAAAACATAAGTATCATCCTTTTATAAATTGTTATTCCATCCAATACATCTCATATATAAATTTAACGGTTCAATACCATCATCATTCTTTCAAAGGTTGATTTGCTTAGTCTTTAACTTAACAAGTTTTACAAGTTTCAAACAATTCATAATCAAAATGAGAGATATATCCTTTTATATAACTTTATGATTCCTGTTATGTTGATTTAACTAATATGGCATAAAAGGATCGTCTCAATTATCTTGCTTTTTATTCTTGCCCCTTAGGATAAGTATAAGTCTCCTTTGATCCAACACATATAAACTATTTGTACAATATTGGATCAACTAGTTTTGCTTAAAATTTTATTTCTTATCATACTTTGAATATTATAATAATGTTGAATCTAAAAATAGTATTAAATACTCATATTCATGAACTAGCAGTACATATGTTCTGTATCATATCTCGTATGCAAGAAAATTCATGCAATCATTTTTCTTCTTATGAAAAATAATATCATACTATAACAAATGTCTTTAATTGATGTCCATATTTATACTTTTAATAAGATAAATTAAGTGGAATAATTCCAACAAGGTACTATACTTTTAGCTCTACTCTATGTAACCTTGATCGCGGCTTGTCGTTCGATCCTAAAATCGATCCTTAGAAACCGGTCAAAAATAATTTATACCAAGGATTGAAGTATAGGATGCAACCTCGGGTCGTCTCACTTTTTGGAACCTAATGAAATGGACCCAAGCTAGCCTATATGTCATTCAATGCAAGTGAAATTAGCAAGGAAAAGGAGGGGGGTTTGATTTTGAAAAAATTAATAAACTAAAATTCCTCGTAAAAAGTATTTTTGAGTTTTTGGAATAGAAAATGAAAATACTAAAACAAGCGATAAAATTCTCTTGAAAATGAGTTTTGGCTATCACAGTTCAAAACTAAGTGTGAATAGTAAACCTTAAAGGGCTCTCTCTAAGTCCAGGGTTTTGATTAATGAACTCCATTCCTCTAGACCCCATTGAGTGCTCTTGAGCCTCAGAACATTAAAGGACTCTTTAAGTCCGGGATCCGGGATCCTGATCAATGAACTCCATTGCTCAAGATCCCGTTAAGCGCATCTTTGTTGGATGGGATTAGAAATCACTAAGTTTGAATGGTAAACCTTAAAGGACTCTCTTTAAGTCTAGGGTCTTGATTAATGAACTCCTGTCACTCTCGAATCCATTTCTCTAGACCCCATTAGGTGCTCTTGAGCCCTAGAACCTTAAAGGACTCTTTAAGTCCAAGGTTTTAATCAATGAATTCCATTGCTTAAAACCTTGTTAAAAACATCTTAGTGTGTGCGGTGGATTTGCCAATGCAATAAGTCAAATGCAATCTAGCATCAACTCAATATGAAACACAACTAGGCAGATAAAAGAGGATCAACAAGATCACAAGTGGACATATATGAGACTTCATATATTTAAGCTCAAAGTTCTACATAAACAAATCCATAACACATTACATTGTTCAACACCCGATTAAACTCTAATCAAGCAATTCTAGCTACAAAGCGATAAACCCCAACTCGGCTATTCATAACAACGTAGCTAAACCTGGAAATGTAAACTACTAATCCAAACAAAACAATAAATGTCCCAACATTTGATTGAGCTATAATCTAATAGCTTCACTAAAAGTTACAAACCCTAGACCTAGGCATATTTATAAATCATAGCAAAACTACAGATTAAGCTACTCCCCTTTGAAGCTCGGTAAACTCCATCCGTCACTGCATCTTCAAGAGAAAGGAAATGACTAGCCACGTATAGTAACCGGAAGCCTCACAACTCACAACGATCCCAGCTACCTACGGTGGAAGTCGGCGGGGGAAAATGGAAGATGAAACTTGTACAAAAAATCGTCCCAGGGAACCCCAAAGGGAACCCTGGGAAAGGTAAGATCGTGATTGCTTCCTCTCATTTCTTTCTTCTCTCTCCTCTCTCCTCTCTCTGTCTCCGTGTGTTCGTCTCAATCAATCCCTCCCCGTAACCTAATTTGGAAAGGTTTATATAGGATGGATTAGGTCGGGTCAGCACAGTGAGTGAAATATCCATTTACGGTTCAGGTTTCCGTCTGCACGTCACAACGAAGGAATTATTTGACGTCGCGACGTGAGGCTTCTGCTTGCTCGTCGCGACGTGGGAATTGGCACACGTCTCGATGTGTCTTCTCTTCATGTTCCGCGACGAGTTAATTGTCGGACGTCGCGACGTACGTTCTTCAGGATGCGCTGCGGAGTGATTCGTCGCGGCGATGCCGCGGTGAGATAAGTCATCTCATGGCTCCTATCACTTTGTTCCTCTTTTGGTTATACTCTTCTTGAGTTGGCTCCTTTGTTTTCCTACAACACAAAATAGCGATTTGCAGTATCAATTGTCCTCAGAAAAATTATAATGCAATTAATATCAATTTGCAACAATTTTACTAACAAATTGCAATTCATATGAGCTCACTATAGGGAACCAGTTTAAGCACAAAAATCACCAATTAGGAGTCAAGAAGTGCATTAACAATTATGAAAATTTAGCCAATTAATAATATAAACTTGGGCTCAATCAAACCTCTTGCATTTTGTTATCATAGTATTGACATACATCTTACCTATTGTCATCAAAGTTTATGAGAGAATAATCAACTCAAAAGGTCATTATATTTTGTCATTTATATGGTTTTGACATATCTCTAAAACTTTGTCAATGAATCCTCAATGAGGATTATAACAAAATTACATAATAGGCATACAATTTTCCTTTCTAGCTTTGAGAACTCTTCTTAAACATAATCCTATGTCCAAGAAATTTGGTTCACTAACTCTTAGTATCAACTATACTAAATAAGGTAGATTCTACTCAGAAAAAATATATATGAAAAAAGTAATTAATTATATGCCATGACTACTAAATGAGATTAGGACTTTAATCTTTTACTTGGTTACTCCTGCTATGCTATTCAAAATAATAGCCCTCACTACTATTTAGAAAGATTACTCTAATCTTGCTAGTGGTTAGGATCTCATTTAATTATAGTTGATCTTAAGTTTGCTCAACAAACCAACTAAACATAAATTAGGTAGATAATAACTTTACCAATTACATCTCATGTGACTTCTAGATATGTTAGGTTACAACTCTTGCCAAAATATATCTTATATGTTATTCCCAACCCTAACTCTAAATTTATATGATCACGAGTCTACTCATTCAAATCACACAAATTTAGTTAAGTAGAACCCACTGTCATAAGACTAAACATATTCAGGTTAAATTGGCCTTGAATTTGCTTAACAAGCCTAAAAATAAACATAACTCTAGTTTATTCTTATAATAATGGAAGGAAACAATCATATTCTCAAATTATAATTAATATTTTAACAAGGGATTTAATTTTGTTTGTCTCATCAAATATAAAATTGCATGTAAAATATGACACATATAAAACATAAAATTTAACATGCGTCCAGTATAGATGTATCAATCATATAAATAAAGTATACAATTTATGCACTCATAATCAAATTATATGCATAATATAAAGGTTCGTTTGATTCAAGTTATTGACCTTTATAATCTAAATTAATATTTCCAACACCTTGGTGTTGAGTAAATTTTATATGTAATAAAACTCTCAATATCTACAAATATACAAATTGTAGACTTGTAATATCAAAAGGTGTCGATCCCATGAGAAATATGTAAAATCTAACTTTGTTTAAGGTAATAAAGTATGATTTGAGTGAAATAATGACAAAAAATTTAAAAAATTAAATAAATAATGAATATCAAATGAGCTGCAAAAATTAAGGATGATCAAGTCTGAATGTATAGGATTTATTTTTTCATTATTTTGTTCCCCTAACGATTACTGATTCAATTATGTTTCAATACTAAATTTTTGAAGGGTTTGATTACTCTCTTTTAAGACCTAAACAATTACCCTAGTTGATTAACCTTAATTGAATACAAAAATTCCAAAATTATAATCTTTCAATTCATAACTCTTTCCCTATCTTTTTCATTTAGTTCTAAAGTTATCTATTGAATAAATAAGTTCTCACACATGATCTGTATTTTTATGATAATTGGTTTGTTAATCGTGCAGTGTGACATATTAATTTATCAACACTCGTTGTGCAAATTAATCAGATTACTTTTGACTCACTCGCTCGTTTTATTGCCAAAGTATGAACATGCAATATTAACACAACACAAAATATGTATTGAATCAATAAAGATTAAAGTCACAAAACAACAATGGAATAAACCCCCTAATACAAAATTTAGAACATTATAAACTTAATAGACATTTGAAAATTCAATTTACACATTAAACGATATGAAAATAACAAAGGAGAAAAAAGAAAAACATTATTCGAAGCTTGATCTAGAAAACTAGAAATCTGGACGTCTCTCGCAATCTTCCCTATTTGATCCACTTCTGTTAGATGGTAGCTACGCTTTTTAGCTTTCATAAGGTTCTTAAATAGTGTTAGAGGGTTTAGCTAGGGTTTTCACCCTTTGATCAGTTCCAAAAATGTCCCAGAACCCTAAAATAGATGGAAAAGTCATGCCTAGAAAGCCTCTGTCATGATTATGACATTCGATCATGAATTAGTGAATTTGCTCTTTGTCATAGTCATGCATATGGAGTCACAATCATAACTCTGGGTAAATCTCTTTTGTCACGATCATGACTTAACCCATGCAGTTTCGTGCACATCTAAATCTCTTGTTCTTCACCTATATGATTTCTAAAGCAAAAAAAAAACATCAAACACTTAAAGAAACAGATAAATAAGAATGAAAACATGCTCTAAAACATACAAACACTTAGAATATAAATAAACACTCACACTAACATAATTCTAAGCCTATACCTATAACAATCATCTAATAAACACTTATAAACAAACTAAAACACCTATTAAAACATAGTATAAACTACACCTATTAGTATCCCCACACTTAAACCCTTACTTGTCCTCAAGAAAAACTAAAAACACTCAACCAAGAACAAAACATGAAGCACATAAGCACACATTCATGCAATATGCAATAATGAGACAATGTCATTTCACTTTATGAATTCAATTTAACCACAAACATTAATTATTCAAGTTGTGCCAACATATTGTTCTATACATTTCATGATTAAGGACTTTGATTTCAATATATATATTAATTGAAAATGTAATACCTCATATTAGGGTTTAGGATATTAAGAAAATTCAGTACATTTTATTCTTTGCATAAGCATTTTGGACACATACAATAATTGTACATGCATTCATGACATTTTTCAGGTATAATTGATTTATAAATGAGATTAAAAATAAGAATTATGGATTATTTGCGTTAAAAATTTATTTGGAGAGTGTTATTATTATTTTAGAATTTTTGGTGAATTTTATAAATATTCGAAAAAAATTTGGTATATTTTGGATATTTTGAAATTTTGTCAAATTATTTTAGTTGAAAATTTTATTTGGAGATTATTAGTAATATTTTGAAATTTTTGGAAATTTTAGGAATTTTTTCTGAAAATTTTGGGGTCTTTTTAGATTAAGAAAAAATAAAATAAAATAGAGACCAAGTAAATATGACAAATAGTTTAAATGTATTGAGACAAATAGTTGGTATTTGTGGCTGTTGAGTTGAGAAACACGTGCATATATATGCAAAATGACACGTACCGTATGAATTCAGGGGCAACTCATTTCTCTGTTGCTCTTCACCTAAAAGTCAACTCCTTCCTTGTTCTTTGTTCACGGTGATGAAACAACTTGAAAAGTGAGCTGGTTCACGATTTCTACTGTGTAGTAAGAATTTCAGGACTTGTTGGAGATTTAGGTAACCCAAGTAAGTTGAGTTTTAAGTTTTGTGATTTTGTAGATAGTATTGGGGTGATGTTTGAATTTGACTAAGTCGACTGGAAAATTTTTTGTAGGAATGAATATATTCATACCTTGAATACTCTGTTCTTGGTTCACAGAAAAACATATACTAGCTGTTTCTTTTACTATTCATATGTGTATCTATGGGGTATGTATGGATATGAGTTTAAATGTGTTTGGGCGTAAGGAATGAGCAGGAAGTGTATCGAGATTGTGATATTTTAAGTTAAATGAAGATTAGTGAATAAAGATAATGGTAGAAAATAATTACTGGATGTCCACGGTGATGCTCTGTTCTTTTCTTGTTAATATGCATGAATGTTTTTGGAAAGTTTTGAATGAACTAAAATGTGTTGGATGGTAAGGAATGAGAATTTGGTGAGGTCTAGTGTTAAATGAACTGAAAGTGAAGAGGAAAGTCAAAGAAATGTATAAATGAAGATGGAAGAAAGATGCAGTAAACTGGAATGTGTGTGAATAGTGATATAGGATGTTTAACTGATTATGTTGAATTTTGGATTTTTGGATTTAATTGTGCTGGGTTCCATTGTGAAGGAAGTAGAAAAAAAAGGGGTAATGCAGTAGATATAATAGTTGTGATGTATAGGAATGAAGTAAAAAAAAAAGAAAAGAAAGAAAGAAGAAGAGGAGAAGTGTTGTTCGGTGCTCTTGGCTTGGTGAAGAAGATGAAGTTGGTGTGCTAGAGAGAGAAAAGGTAATGGGTTATTTGTGTGGGTTAAAAACTAGAGTTTTTCATTGAATAGCCTTCATTTTTTGCCTATAACTTCTTCATCTGAACTCCAAATAACTTGAAACTTGGACCAATGGATTCCTAAGAATTTTTTTTCTCTCCATAAAAATTTAGAGTTATCTGAATTGAATTGAAAGTGATTGATAGGATGAAAGTGTGGAAGTCTGCTGGAATGTTATGAACTGGAAATTTTCATGATCATGCTTCGGGTTTCAAATTATAACTTGAGCTGTAGATTTCTAAATGAGTTGATTTTTGATTCATATTAAATTAGAGACATATTTCTACAACTTTTGTGAAGAGGTCAAATTTTAATTATGTCTCTACGATTTTCAAAATTATCATGTAAGTGAGTTATAGCTTAAGATGAATCACTGTCAGGGACAGAAATCATTTCCTGTGGAGATTGAATAAACTGTATTGATGTGGGCCGAATTAGGCTGAGTTGTCTTCACCAAAGTTGTATCTTATTCTCTTAGCTTTAAATTGGTATAAAGTTTGTAATTTTTGGATATCTGAGCTGAAAGATATGAGTTGTGCAATTAGAGGGCATGATCATATACTAGCCAAAAGTTCAAATGTGTACAGTCTGTAGTATTTGGTGCATAACTCATTGAATACTCAATCAAATTGGATGATCTTAGAGTCCTTAGAAATTTAAGACATTGGAGAACAACTTTCCAGAAGGAAGTTTTGCCTAATTTTGTCATTTACCCTATCAAATTAATTATGCAAAGTTGACCCGAAATCATATGGGTAGAAAATCTGAAGTGGTCACTTAGGTTATGAAATTGATTTTACGTTGTTTTATTTTGGTCCAAATTATTAGTACCAAATGTTATTAATGAGGGCTTTGATATCTGATCAGTTTGATGATGAAAATTACAATAAGATACCCGAAATTGTCATGAACATGCATTATACATATTTAATATACATTAATGAATTCTTAATCATGCACAAAAGTGATTTGTATATGTGTTAAATGTTACAGAGGAACACATAAAACGACCACTTCTAGATATTGCCGGGACTTTAAGGCAATAAGCAAACGGGAGCAATCGTAAGTAATTTAGATGATAGATTTTATGAGTAACCTAAGATGGTCTCACCTTGATTATTTTTATTTATTACTGAATTAAATTGATATTGATGAATGTATACTGAATTGTGTACTGATTCCGGACATAAAGGTCCGAGGTACTGATTGATGAATGAGATATTGAAGTGTTATTTACCTTACTTTGTTCTGCTTGTTGAATTGACTTATGCTGATTGTGTTCTGAATTCTGGACAATGATTGTCTGAGGCGTTTAATGCTTGTCTATATCATTGGAAGTGCTTTTTCATGTGAATATGATTGACTAGTTGCTTTGCACATGTAATTTCTGAAATGACCTTGTTTTGTTTTAAAACTGTTGAATCCTAGTTGTGGGTAAATAGGCATGCCTAGAAGGGTCTACAACTGCTTCTGTGACACTTCAGTGTCTAACACTTCAGGGTTTTCTGTTATTGACACTTCGGTGTCTTATGATATTGAGACATAAGTCTCTTCTGTGATTTGATACCAATTATGGTATCTTCTGTTTAAGTCTCGTTACCCACTTCTGTTGACAGATTAGCAGTTATTTGACTGTGTATTATGATATATGTTGGATTTTGAAATAAACAAAATAATATTTTGAATTGAAGGGATTGTGCCTTCCTTAATGCTCAGTTCTGATAACTATACAACTATTCTGAAGTTTAAATATCTGCTTGTGATATAACTTGATTCAGTATGATTATTTGTCAAATTATGCATAGTTTAGTTATTACTCACTAAGCTATATGCTTAGCACGGTGGATTTGCCCCGTGTAGGTTTTGAGTGATGTTTATAAAGACTGGGATAAGACAACCGCAATGGCCAATGGAGTCTGAGTGTTATTTTGAAAATAATGTAATTTTTTTGTTGACTTTTGGGCTTGTATCTGATATGTATATGTGGACTTGTTTGTAAGTTAGTAACAACGATACTTCAGTTTGGTTTGGATTTTTCAGCGAGTTTGTGCAATGTACTCTGTAATTTAATGTATGTTTCCTTGAATTGTTTATTGGAAGTTTTCGTATGCTTTGATTTGTTGTACTGTTTTGTGTAGCATTCATATATCCTTTCAGGGGGCATATGGGTGTTACAGAAAAATTAATATCATAATCATTTACCTATGGCACTTGTACACATACATTTATAGTTATCAATCAATTAAAATTGCAACTATCACTAAGTATCCTTTCATGAAAATTTTTGCTATTTTCAAATATCACAGGATTTAATTATTAAAGCACTAATTCTTAATTTTATTTAATGTTAACCAAATATTTTGACGTGAAGGCAAATGATGAGTTATAAATAGAAATGCACTCGGATCTTCACTACAAACGTATGGGTTATTATAGCACGGTTATCGTTCCCACGAGGATCTATACTATGCACCAATTAAATTCTTTCCAGATTGTTTAATTAATAATAAAAAGATTTAGAAGTTGAGAAGGATATAAATAAATCAACTATGTCGAAACTACCAGGACAAAACTAATCTATAAGAATGGAATTGCTTTTCACGAATTCACAAGATTAAAAGTTCCAAAAATTGTTTCAACTTTTGCTAAGTAAATCTGAATCCTATTATTTTACTGCCCTAAGTTTCTTAAGAAGTAATTATTCTCTTTCAAGTTTGAATTACCTACTATGTTTTATCGTAATGCAAATGTCTCAATTCAGATATAAATGAAATAAAGATGAACCACATAAACTTTGAGGAATAAAAATTAGACACTAATCTCTTAGCATGCAAGTTATATTTGTATGATTTTTCTAAAAGAATTCAATTCTCATTAAGATATAATAAAAACTATTAATAAGATCACCAACCATACAAAGCAGAAGTTTAGAAAACAAGATTCATCATAGAGGGTGAAACAATCTTTGAATAAGAAACTAAAAGGTACACATCATAAAGGAATTGAAAATAAAATAAAAAGAAAACAAATGTTCATATTCCCTGAATTACAAACTTCACAGAGCTCCTATTCCTTTATCTTCTTCCTACTTCCTCCTTCTTCCCTTGTTTCTTCGTACCTCTCCTCTTTTAATACTACTTTTTGCATTCCCTCATGATTGCCCACCTCCACTGAATTGTAACAGCTCCCCCCACATTCTCGCACGTTGAGGACTTCTTTTAACCATTCACCATTCATTTAAACATGTGAGGAAATGTTGGAATTGCCCCTGAAGTTGCGAATTGTGATCGCACCATGACACTTGCGATGGCACCCGTTATGAACTGGAATATTTTTATTGAACATGCTTCGGTATTTTGATTATATCTTGATCTGTAGATTTCCAAATAAGTTGATTCTTAATTCAGAGAAAACTTGAGACATATGTCTACAACTTTCTTAAAGAAGTCTAATTTTAATTCTATCTCTAAGAATTTCAAAAGTTGGTATGAAATTGAGTCTTGGCTTAGGCTGTAGCACTACCAAGGACAAAAATCATATCCTATTGTTTTTAAATAATCTGTATTGATATAGGCGGAATCAGACAATGGTGTCTTCATAAAAGTTGTAGCTTATTCTCTTAGCTTTCAATTGGTATAAATTTTATAAATTTTGGATATTGTAAGTGAGAGATATGGGTTGTACAACTTGAATGCATAATCATGCCCTAGCCAAAATTTCAAATGTACCTATTGAGATGGACTTTTATTAACTTTAAGCTCATTTAATTTAAATCTTTTAGGTTTAATAAGCTGTATTTTAGAAATATTAGTTTGAGCTATAGTTATTTTAGTGGGAAGCCCATATTTAAAGGCCTTTTACATAGTTAGGGTTTCTTTTTTTCAAAGGGTATAAATACATTATAATAAACATTGTTTAGTTTTTAGATTAGTTGAATAACGAATTCTTTAAGGGAGGAACGCTTGTCTTCTTCTATTACATAATATAATTCTTATCAAGGTAATCACTTGTGGTGAATTTCTATTCTTGTTTTGAAATCAACCTTATTATATGTGTTTCTTTTCATATAATTGATTGGGGATTCATCAGGGTTGGAGATTTCTTCTTGTCCTGGTCTTATCCAATGTATATGTTTAAGGGATTTTAGGGTCTTTAGCCTTGAAGGTCTGCATCACCTAGCCTTTTAGAACTCTTTTGGTTCTCAAGTAACTGGGTGCTTAATCTTATGGATATGTCTTCATCTCTTAAAGAGAATCTTTGTTTACTTGATATCATTTATTCATACCAAGCTGATGTTATCTCTGCTTCCAATAAGCCAAGAATTTATATATTCATTTTTGATGTTATTTATGTAAAATGAAGCAAGCATCTTAAAACATAAAATTATTTACATATAAAAAAACTACATGTATGTTATTCACAATATTCGAGAAGCAGAAGCATAACAAAAAAATACCTCCAGCCATTGCACACAAGCTCTGTCCAGTAACATTCACGACCGAAATGATTTTTTAATCTTCTAACTTCTAATCTCCACAACCTAATGGTGTCCAATTATTATTGCGTGAAGCCGAGGATAGGGACCAAAAAAATATATATCATCAACGCTGTATCATCTTTGCCCATCACAGAAGATGAAAAT
Organism: Erythroxylum pelleterianum; assembly: GCA_027563865.1. Classification (NCBI taxonomy): domain Eukaryota; kingdom Viridiplantae; phylum Streptophyta; class Magnoliopsida; order Malpighiales; family Erythroxylaceae; genus Erythroxylum; species Erythroxylum pelleterianum. Next base: position 6,065,401 of record JAOQMR010000009.1, on the reverse strand, counting down.
GATAATGTATGGGCGTTTACGTGATTAATGAGTTAAACCATTAAATGGACCAGATTTTGAACAATAGGATATCCCAAGATTTCAGGAAAAATTTTACACTCTCCCACTTGGTCTATTTAACCCAACATCAAACATAACAAGAAACTAAATATATGAATTATGGCGATAGATGCTCTCGTAGCAAGTATTTTCTTCCATGTATTATAATATAAAAAGTCTCTCATTACTAGCCCTTAAACTTAATGAATAAACTGTATGTTTATTCTAGGTCCAAACTAAATGATGTTTCTCAAAACAATCAAATATATGTGCACAAAACTATATGAGAAAACATAAAATTAAATAAGATTTTCATTGAAGCAACAAATGTACAATAAAAATCACATTATAGAATCAAGCCCCATTCACACTATGAGATCCTTACACTGCTTAGGCAGCATGCCTTTAGTTAAAGGATCCGCAATCATCAACTTAGTGCTAATGTGCTCAATGAAAACTTTCCTTTCGTTAACACGTTCTCTTATGGGCAAATACTTAATGTCAATATGCTTACTTCGATTTCCATTTTTGTTACCTTTAGCCATAAAAGCTGCAGCTGAGTTGTCACATTCCACCTTTAATGGCTTATAAATTGAATTGACAAATCTAAGCCCATATATAAAACTCTTCAACCATACACCATGAGAGGTGGCCTCAAAACATGACACGAACTCAGCCTCTATAGTAGAAGTAGCAATTAGGATCTGCTTGTCACTTCTCCAAGATAAAGCTCGGCCAGCTAGCTTGAAAATATAACCAGATTTTGATTTTCTTGAATCAATGCAGACAACAAAGTATGAATTGGAGTATCCAACTACTTCCAGGTTCTCAGTTCGCCCGCATATAAGCTTGCAGTCTTTTGTGCCCTGAAGATATCTCATAACCTTCTTTGTAGCTTTCTAGTGGTCAACACTTGGGTTACTTTAATATCTACATAACATTCCAACAACATATGTGATGTCAGGTCTGGCGCAGACCTTAGCATACATAAGGCTTCCAAAAGCTGAAGCATATGAAATGTTCTACATATGTTCCCGTTCAAAATCATTTTTTGGGCATTGATTCAACTTTAATCTATCACCCTTCATTATATGTGCTACAATTGGTGCACAATCTTTCATCTGAAATCTCTCTAAAACTTTATTGATATAGGTCTCTTGAGACAAACCTAAAATGCCTCAAGATCCTTCTCTAATAATGTTAATGTCAATGATATAAGAAGCCTCACCCATATCTTTCATATCAAAATTTTTTGAGAGAAATTGTTTCACCTCGTATAGCTAACCCTTATCATTAGTCGCAAGCAAAATGTCATCCACGTATAACATAAGAAAACAAGTCTTACTCCTACTGACCTTCTAGTATAAACATTGGTCCATTATATTCCCTTCAAAATCGAATGAAGTGATAACCTCATGGAATTTTAAATACCACTACCAGAAGGCTTGTTTTAATCCAAATATGGATTTATTAAGCTTCCAGACTAAATTCTTACTATCACTAGAGGAGAATCCTTCAGATTGGTTCATGTAAACCTCTTCCTCTAGTTCACCATTGAGGAACGTCATTTTCACATCCATTTGAATTAACTCAAAGTCAAAATAAGCTACCAATGCCATGATTACACGAAGAGAATCTTTCTTAGATACAAGAGAAAATGTCTTTGTATAATCGATTCTTTCCCTTTGAGTGAACCCTTTAGTAACAAGTCTTGCCTTATGTCTCTCAATGTTTCCCCATGATTCTTTCTTTGTCTTCAATACCCATTTACATCCAATGGCTTTCACACCATTGGGTAACTTAACGAAATCCTAGACTTGGTTAGATGCCATAGAATCCATCTCATCTTTTTGTTGGAGTTATGTAAATATAGTTCCCTGGAAAGCAAGTGTATTTACATGTAACTTAATTTTCTTCCAGTTACAGTTTTGTAATGAAAAAATTTATTATTAATGAAACAAAAGAGTTTGGTTTTATTTATGTGAGCATTATAATATCTAGTAAAAGGGTAACAAGATTCTTTTGTAAGTAATATACATATATATATAGATGTATGGGAAACATGTATATTATTAGAATCTAAATTAATGGATTTACAGTTGAATAATCAAGTTGGTTGCTTGATTATGGTTTAGACTGTAGTGTTGCGATTTATCTCCATGAAAGTAAAGGAGTTTACTTCAAGGGAATGATAAGTTTCATATCATGATAGTAGTTGACTATTGAAAATGGCACTATTAAATGAATCTTGAATCAAGTGTGTTTTCAAGAATAAAGTGGGTCGTTACTTTAATCTTAAAACATACAACTTAAGCATTCATTTATTATGAACCATAATCTTAATGAGTGGTGAACTCGTATGTGTTTCATTATAATTCTTAATATGATTGCAATAGATTTTTATAGAGTATTAATCCAGTGTCTACATGTTGGAATTATTAATTGAAACATGTATTAGGGAACATTTCCTCAAATAAAGAGTTTATAGTAATATCATCACTTTTAGATGTTTTAAGGAGATTTGGTGATTAAACTGGCGCCAGTAGTTTGATGGACTAGCTACCCATCAAGTCTTAACAC
>JAOQMR010000009.1:6040634-6053667 GCA_027563865.1 Erythroxylum pelleterianum | reverse complement strand
CATTTGGTGAAGAATGAAGGTAAGATCATTTTGAAACTTTTGGGTTTTTGAAAGGATTTTAGTTCATAGAGTTTAGACAATGTTTGGGTTTAAGTATTTTAAAACCAATTTTAGTGATTGTGCTTTGTGAGATTTTCAGTTGAAAACCCTATTGAGTGGGATTTTTGTTATTGTATAAAGGGATCAAGAGAGACAAGAGGGATAAGAGTATAAGCATTTTGAGCAAGTCAAGTCTTTAAGCAAAGAAATCAAGGTGGGTACATGTTTATAATAGAGTAAATAAGCTATTACTGTTTTTTTTAAATCAAAGAAGTTTTCCGATGTTATTTGCATCATAAGTGCTGCAGTATTGTTTATGAATGATTTGTGAAATCTGCTATATGTTTGTTACATGATTTGAGTAATTATTTTCAAAAGGAAAAGACCATGAAAGTGATATCTTTGAAAAGATGCATGTTTATAAAATCATGTTTTCAAGAATGGTTTTCAAGATATACGATAAGCATGTTTTCAAGAAATGCCCTTTTAGGCAACAAGCTTACAAGATTTTAAAATCTATGTGTTATATGGGTTTGTGGTAGTCCCTCAAGAACCGTCACGTGCACGTTGACCCAAGAATAGGCTTCTCCCGCCTGCCCGTTAGTGGTATGGGGCTCCTTCATGGACTCCCATAAGTTCACGTCTACACAGGGCCATTATATGGAAATGTGTAGTGCGTCATGTTTTTGGACTCACCCGAACCATTATGATGTGTTTATATGCTCATGATATGTTTGATCAAGTTTGATGCATTCATGTTTTGTAAGTTGTAAATTTTGACTACACGACAAGACTTTTGAGAAATAAAATATTTTCTATGACAAGAAAAATGGTTTCAAAAGTGTTGCTTATCTCTTTTTATTATAAACTGTGACCCACGAGCTTTCAAGCCCACTCCCTCTCTATCCCATCCCCAGGTTATAACTAGGAGATCAAGTGATCAAGAGCCTAAAGGAGTTGTTTCATTTGCTATTTTATAATTTTGTTATAAGCCAATGGTGTGGCTTTTGATATGTATATAAAGTTTTTCAAACTCTGTTGCTTTAGGAAATGAAATGATAGATTTAAGTAGTTCAGTTATGTATGACTTCATTTTGTTAAAAGGGTTAAGTTAAAGGAATAAGTTTAGTTTGATGCTTGACTGTTGTAGGTACGCAACCCTTGTTGGGTGATGCCTAATAAGGATTCATAGAGAGAACCCTATAAGGTAATATGCACGCTCAAGTTAGGTATAATGATATTCGAAGGCACTGTATTCCGGAATCAAGCGAGATCCAACATGTTTGGTATCAGAGTAAGAGGAGATTACTAGAAAATGAAGCGATAATAATTAAGGTTTTTTGAAGAGTTGGGTTTTGGAAACGGGACCCAACAAGTTCTACCTAGATTATTCCAGATTTTCCCCTGAAGTCAGAACACCATTCTTACCCCTATGAAAATTTGAAATTTGTAATGTAAAGACTTGAAAAGTCATAAGCAAACATATTGCATATGTATTTCATTAACATCAAAATAAGAGTTTTACAATGCTTTTGTGGGCATTTTGAGCCACCTTACATCATAATTCAAAAATACAAACTTTACAAGAACAATAATTGCTCAAAATGCTACTAAAGCCTTATTTTACAAGATCTAACTTCAAAAACAAAATATGCAAATTGGAGTGATGCCTTGACTCTCGACTCGATCACTCGATATCTTGCTCATTGCCTAAAGATGGGAAGGAACGGGGGGTGGGGGGGAGGATGGGGTGAGCTTAAAGCTTGTGAAACATTCATGATCAAAGCAAATTCGTATGAAATCCATGAAACACATATTTCTTAAATTCTCTAACATATCAACCAATTCGCCAACCATATAGTTTACATATTCATCAAACTTGCCAATACATTATAATCACATAAACACATCATAATGGTTCGGGTAGTCCGTAACAGAACGTACTAACATAATTCCATAAAATGGTTTTGTGTAGACATAAGCAGAACGCACTATCGCAATCCCACATAATGATTTTGCGTAGCCGTGAACTTGAGGGAGTCCGTGAAGGAGCTCCATGCCATTAGCGGGCCGGCGGGAAAAGCCTTTAGTCAAAGTGCACTTGACAGACAGAACAAACCACCACAAACCCATATAACATATAATTCATGACTTGAAAACCAATTGCCCAAATGACACATTTCGAAGACTTGTTTTTCATGAACATTAAATATTTCATATGCATTTCCCTCATCATTTGACAATTCATCAACCAATTTCATATACCAAGCATAATATTCATTCCTCAAATCATTCAAAAGCAACAAATACAGCAATTATGAAGCAATTAGAAATCATTCCCATATTAGTTCAAAATTCATTCACAAAATTCACATACAAAAACATGTGGCACATTCTCAAGCATTTAAGGAACAATAAATGCACATTTATAAGGTAGTTGGAAAATCATTTAATTCCATTTATTTGAAGAACATTTATGACTCATTTACTCAATTATAAAAATGTAACCCACCTTAATTTCCTTTCTTGAAAACTTGCTCAGGGATGTCTCTCCTCTTGCCTCTCTTGACTTTCTTCAACATTGGCAAAAATCTCAAATCAATATGAATTCAAATTGGAAAACCCAAAGAAACCTATACATGATATTGATCCTAGAATACTTAAACTCATGCATTTCCTAAGCTCTTTGAACCAAAACCGTTCCAAAAATCCAAAAGATTAAACATAAACTTACCTTGAATCTTCACCAAATAATAAGTTTCTTGGCTCTAATGGAAGCACTAATCTTCCTCTTCCTTTTTCCCTTCTTGAGCAACTTCAAAATCACTCTTTAGAACTAAGAAAAATTGAAACCTAAGTTGCTCTTCTTTCTTTCCCTTCTTTTCCTCCTTATACGACACTCTATCTCCTCTCTTTTCTTCAATTTTCGTTTTTGGATTCTTCCAAATGCAAGACACCAACATTTCTCCCCTTTATAACCTTAATGAGTGCACAATGTCCATTTTGCCCCTCCTTTAATTCTTTATGGTTTTTAAGCTTAAGTGATCTTCCCAAAATACCCCTTATGTAATCTTTCCACCTTAACACTTTCAACTAACCTATGTCACATAATCTGACTCATATTAACATAATAATTAATCCCAAAAATTAATCCATCAAAACCTCAAAATCAATTTAAATCATGCTTATTCATCAAGAAAAATTTGGGGCCAACATTTCTCCCCCTCTTAAGAGAATTTCGTCCTCGAAATTCTTACCTGAGTCGTTGAAGAGTTGTGGATACTTCTCCTTCATGGCTTCCAAAGGATGCCACGTGGCCTCTTTCACAGAATTGTTTCTCCACAGGACTTTAACTAGTTAAACTACCTTGTTCCTGAGGACCTTTTCCTTAGTGTCTAAAATCTCGACTAGAATCTCCTCGTAACTCAGATCGTCTCTTAGTTGAACCTCAACGATCTAAATGATGTGACATGGATCCGATCTATATGTCCTCAACATGGAAACATGAAAGGCGTCATGTATCTGTGACAATTCTGGTGGCAGTGCCAACTTGTATGCTAATGGTCCAATCCTCTCAATAATCTCATAGGGATCCACATATCTAGGACTTAACTTACCCTTCTTCCCAAACCTCATGACTCCTTTCTAAGAAGAGGTCTTAAGAAAAACGTTCTCTCCGACTTCTTACTCCATTTCCTTCTGGTGTGCATTAGTATAACTTTTCATTCTATCCCATGCTGCCTTAAGTCATTGCTTAATCAAATTAACCTTGCCGACCATCATCTGAAGTAACTTTGGCCCTATGAGTTTCCTTTCTCCTTCTTCATCCCAACATATCGGAGTTCTACACCTCCTTCCATATAGTGCTTCATAAGGAGCCATTTGAATGCTCGAATGATACGAATTATTGTAAGCAAATTCAACTAATGACAAATGCTCATCCCAAGCTCCTTTAAAATCCATCACACATGCCCTACCCTCAAGGGTCCAAATGGTCCTCTCAGATTGACCATTTGTTTGGGGATGAAAAGCTATGCTAAAATTGAACTTGGTTCCTAGAGCCTCTTGTAAGCTTCCCCAGAATCTCGAAGTGAATCAAGGATTCCTGTCAGAAAATATGGAATCTGGAACCCCATGTAATCTTACTATCTCATCAATATACTTCTTTGCTAGCACATGCAGAGAATTAGTTTGTTTAATTGCCAGAAAATGGGCTGAGTTCGTCAACGGATCCACAATAACCTATATGGCATCATACTTTCTACTAGTCTTAGGCAAACCCATTATAAAATCCATGGTTACTTGTTGCCACTTTCACTCAAGAGTGGACAATGGCCTTAACTTGCCAGAAGGTGCTTGGTGTTCAGCCATGACTTGCTGACACACTAGACACTTGGTCACATATTCTACTACATCTCTCTTTATGCCTTTTCACCAGAAATGCTCTTTTAGATCTCTGTACATCTTGGTGCTACCTGGGTGCATGGCATAAGGCGCATTATTTGCCTCATCCTATATTTCATCCTTTACAACGAATGTCCGTTTAACGAACATAGACGGGCTGGAGTGGTTTCCAGACCCAAGAAGGTTAAACAGACATGGGCAAGGCTAGGGGTTCTCACAAATCCGAGAAGGTCCATTAAATGGACATAGGAGATGAAAAACACCCTCCGAAGCCTCTCCCAAGGTTCCTACATCCATTCTAACATCATGTTCACTCATGATCTTCACAAATCCAACTCTCCTAGTGTAATATCACTTCATATCAATTCAACCATTAACCTTGTTTCATTAAATCTTCTAATCTCTACTCATTTGCTCCATCAAGACCACTAATTCTCATCATTTAGTATAGTTGTCCTGTACATACATCATATGCAGCATCACAACTTGTAATGATCATATCTTTTCACTCTATTATCCAAAAATTACAAACTTTATATCATTGGAAAGATAGAAAGATCATCTACAACTTCTAAGAAAACAATTTTGACTAGTTCTACCTAGATTATTCCAGATTTCCCATGAAGTTAGAACACCATTCCTACCCTTATAAAAACTTGAAATTTGCAATGTAAAGACTTGAAAAGTCATAAGCAAACATATTGTATATGTATTTCATTAACATCAAAATAAGAGTTTTACAACACTTTAGTGGGCGTTTCGAGCCACCTTACATCATAATTCAAAGATACAAACTTTTCAAGAACAATAAATTGCCCAAAATGCGACTAAAGGCTCGTTTTACAATATCTAGCTTCAAAAACAAAATATGCAAATTGGAGGTGACGCCTTGACTCTCGAATTGATCACTCAATATCTTGCTCATCACTTGAAAATGGGAAGGAACCGGGGGGTGAGCTTAAACCTTATGAGTAATAGATTTATAATCGGTAACAAGCAAAACCATTGAAAACATTTATGATCAAAGCAAATTCGTATGAAATCCATGAAACACATATTCTTTAAATTCTCAACATATCAACCAATTCGCAAACCATATAATTCATATATTCATCAAACTTGCCAATACATTATAATCACATAAACACATCAGAATGGTTTAGGTAATCCGTAACATAACGTACTAACACAATTCCATAAAATGGTCTTGTGTAGTTTCGAACAGAACGTACTATCGCAATCTCATATAATGGTTTTGCATAGCCATAAACTTAGGGGAGTCCGTGAAGGAGCTTCATGCCACTAGTGGGCAGACAAGAAAAGCCTTTAGTCAAAGTGCACTTGACAGATAGAATAGACCACCACAAACCCACATTACATGTAATTCATGACTTGAAAACCAATTGCCCAAATGGAACATTTCAAAAACTTATTTTTCATGAACATGAAATATTTCATATGCATTTCCCTTATCATTTCACAATTCATCAACCAATTTCATATACCAAGCATAATAGCCATTTCTCAAATCATTCAAAAGCAACAAATATAGCAATTAGAAATCATTCCCATATTAGTTCAAAATTCATTCACAAAATTCAAATACAAAAACATGTGACACATTCTCAAACATTTAAAGAACAATAAATGCACATTTATAAGGTAGTTGGAAAATCATTTAATTCCATTTATTTAAAGAACATTTATGGCTCATTTACTCAATTATAAAAATGTAACCCACCTTAATTTCCTTGCTTGAAAATGTGCTCAAGGATGTCTCTCCTCTTGCTATTCTTGCATCTCTTGATTTTTTTCAACATTGGCAAAAATCCCAAATCAATAGGAATTCAAATTGGAAAACCCAAAGAAACCTATGAGTGAAATTGATCCTAGAATACTTAAACCAATGCATTTCTTAAGCTCTTTGAACCAAAACCCTTCCAAAAATCCAAAAGATTAAACATAAACTTACCTTGAATCTTCATCAAATAATGAGTTTCTTGGCTCTAATGGAAGCTCTAATCTTCATCTTCCTTTTTCCATTCTTGAGCAACTTCAAAATCACTCTTTAGAACTAAGAAAAATTGAAACCTTAGTTGCTCTTCTTTCTTTCCCTTCTTTTCTCCTTATACGACACTCTCTCTCCTCTCTTTTCTTCAATTTTTGTTTTTGGCTTCTTCTAAATGAAAGACACCAAATTTTCTCCCCTTTTATACGCTTAATGAGTGCATAATGTCCATTTTGCCCCTCCTTTAATGCTTTATGGTTTTTGTGCTTAAGTGATCTTCCAAAAATACCCCATACGTAATCCTACCACCTTAGCACTTTAATTCAATTAACCTATGTCACATAATCTTACTCACATTAACATAATAGTTAATCCCAAAAATTAATCCATCAGAACTTCAAAATTAATTTAAATCATGCTTATTCATCAAGAAAAATTCGGGGGCCAATAAAAATATAGCCCACCTTGAATTTCATTGCTTATTACTTGCTCAAATGGCCTCTCCTCTTGCTCCTCTTGTCTTTCTTGATTCCCTTTTAATAAGCAAAAAAATACCAACTTCAATAGTGTTGCAAGCATATTCAATAAAATTGTTTCTAGAAAACTTAAACCCATGCATTTCCTAAGCTTCATGAACCAAAACCCCTTCCAAAATCTAAAGGATTAAAATCAAACTTACCTTAAATCTTCACCAAATGAAGAGATTATTGGCTCAAATGGAATCTCTTATCTTCCTCTACCTTTTTCCCTTCTTGCACAACCTCAAAATCTCTCTAGAAAGCTTAGAAAAGATGAAACCTTAATTTTCTCCCTTCTTTTCTCTCTAACAACGACACTCTCTCTCTCTCTCTTTCTTTCTTATTTTCGTTTCTTCTTCTTCTTAGAACAAGACAACACTTTTCTTCTCCCTTTTATACCCTTAATGAGTGTGAAATGGCCACTATGCCCTTCCTTTAATGCCTTATAACTTTTAAACTTAAATGACATACCAAAAAGGCGCTTTATGCATTCTTACCACTTTTAATACAACTAGTTCATGAAATAAATCCTACTAATATAGACATAATAATTAACTTCCAAAAATTCACCTATCAAAACATCAGAATTATTTAAATCATGCTTAATTCACTAAAAAAATTCGGTGCCTAACACTCTATATGAGATAAGAATAGCAGTAGAAAAAGGTTGTTATATTTAAAGATTTAGAGATGTGATGTTTATGTAAAGTATATAATATCCAATAAACTTAAAGTAAAATAATATAAATTCAAAATTTATAGGGTACTTAGACGAGAGTATAATATATCAATTTTACCATTCTCTTGAGTAAAAAGTGTTTGTCTCAAGATATGATAGATTTTTATAAAGAAAATTCATCATCAAAGAAATTAATGTGAGTGGGGTAGAACTTAAGAAAGTTCAAGAACCACATATGAACATCCAGATGGAATAAGAATTTCAAGTTAATACACATGATGCACGACTAAGGTTCAAGATGCACATAATTTGCAGCATGCTAATAGCATATATTATCCTTTAACTAGATTTGATCTACATATTGGTAAGGGAAGTATGATGTATTACTTATGAACTATGAGCCTACTAATTTTAAGGAATCAGTGTTTGACATTTATTATCTAAATGGTATAAGCTATGAGAACCGAAATGAAATCTATTTATGCTAACCCATGTGAATTTTGGTGGATGAATATGATATAATTGTACCTATTGGATACATAAAAGTTCTTAAGAGAAAAACTGACGTAGATGATAATATACCCATATATAAAGTTATTATCCAAAAGTGACAGCAAAAAACAAAGAGTTAATTTTGATGAAATCTCTTGCTAGCAGTCATGTTTATGTCCATAAGAATCATATAGCCATATACCATAATTTTGAAATTTGGCAAGTGAATTTAGAAAAATAGCTTTCTCAATGGGAATTTACCTAAGGATGTATACATGAAACAACCTAAACATTTTGAAATTCAAAAGGTTTCCTAATCAAGGATTCAAGTTACAAAAGTCTATTTATAAACTTAAGTAAACAACATAAAATTGGAACATCTGCTTCCATGAGTCAATCAAAGAGCTTAGCTTTATAAAAAATGTAAATAAACTTTGTGTCTATAGAAGGTTAGTGGAAGTATAATTATCTTCCTATAATTAAATGTTGATGACATATTGCTAACTAGAAACAATATCCCAATACTTTAATTTATAAAGATTTGATTTTCCAAGAGCTTCTCCATATAATATATAGGACAAGAAGCTTATATTCTGAGAATAAGATCCATAGTTCAATAGATCAAAGAGGTTTTTCAGTTTATCCTAAGCTATGTACTAAGCAAAATGCTAAAGAGGTTTCTCACAGAGAATTCCAATAGGTAATTCCTACCTTAATCACATGTCATTTTTCTTTCAAAAAGTATGTGTCCAACAAGATAGGAAGAGAGTGATAAAATAGATTATATTCTATATGCATTAGCTATTAGATCAATCATGTATATGATGCTAGGTACAAGATCAAATGTTTCTTATACTTTAAGTATAACAAGCATATTTTAAACTAATCTTAATGGTGGTTGTTGAACAATTTTGAAAAATATATTAAAGTACTTGAGAAGAACTAAGGTTGTTTTCTTGATCAATGGAAGAGTTGAATTAAGAGTTCAACATGATTCAGATATTATTTTTCAGGTCGATTACAATGATAGCATATCACAGTCTACGTACTCCAAATGATGGTACAATAAGTTAGAAGATATCTAAACAACCAATCATTGTTGATTTTACAATGGAAGTGGAGTATATTTTAATGTTTGAGGCGACAAAGGAAGTTATTTGGATTAAGAAATTCATTACTAAACTAGGATTGGTTCTTATAATTAACGAAATTAACTATCACAACAAAACTACTACTGTATAGACGAAAGGAATTGGGGTCTCGTCAATACTTTAAGCATATACTCAAGTGGTTTTATTTAATTAAGGAGATGGATCGTGAAAAAATATAGTGAATTCCTATTGAAATGGATCTGGATCTTGTATATTGTCTCATTAGATTGTTTTTTCAAAAGAGACATGATAAACATATTTATAAAAATATTCAATACATAAGTGGCTGACTTTAGGGCAAATAAAAGATTGTTAGTTTATGCCTTTACAATTTATTAGTTGGTTGCAATTTTAAGACAATTACTGTATAATTAAAATTACAATGAGATTATAATTATGAAATTCAAGTTGCATGTAAGTATTATTCCTAAGTTGTTACTGACTATAGTTTCATTAAGATGTGAAATTGATGGAATGATAAAACTAGCACATCTTATACTCATGCATAAATAGGTTAAGTTAAACCACTTTGACATTTCTGATATTTAGGTGGTCTTTCTTTATCTATGATTATAAATTGTTTAATTGAAAAATTAATAATAATTTAAAAATAATTTATAATAATTATCAATATTTTAGAAAACTAATTGAATAAGAGAAAATTAATTAAGATTAAGCTAGACCTAAATATAAAGTCTAAGCAATTTTAAGAATTAAATATAAGATATTTAATTTTATTAATAATATATTATAATTATAATTAGAACTAAACTTCAATTATAGTTTAAAATTTAATTTTAATTAAACTTTAAAAAAAAACCTTATTCTTTTTTATAAAAAGGGAAGATATATTGAAAGAGTTAACTATCTTCTTAATTCTTTCAATATTCCCCCCGTCTTTATGAAAATCTTCGAGATCTGTCCTCGGCATTGAAATATGTATAAAGACAGTGTCGACTTTCCAATAAAATTCACGTTCTCATAAAGCGGTGGTCAAACCAAATCCGAGCATCAATCCTGATGGGACAATTCAATCACTCTTTGCTGCTAACATCTCCTCTGCACTACGAAATACCATAGATTTTATCTTTGCCTTTACCATATGAGCTAACAGCCAAACCAATAGATGCAGTTACTTAAACCAGTAACGTCAACAGCCTATGGATTTTTGCTGATATCTAGCTATTGATACTTATATCAGTGTCTTCATTGCAAAAATGTCCTGCACGATCCGCAACCGTGGTGCACAGGAACAGTAAGAGTATCAGATTTTACAGCATGCTCACGTTTTGCTTTGTAGTTCAACTGAAGCTCAATCAGTGCAGGCCTTCCCACTTACAGCAGTATGTGCGCAAGTGATAAGGTGTTGCACTACTGACCCTTCATGATTGATTTGGTTGGTTAACACCATAAATCATATTTGATACTTATCTGTGTTAAATCAGTGTTGGTTTCATTGAGATAGATGATTAGCCTGTGAATCATTAACTCAATTAGGACCAATAACGGCTTTAGTTATCTTGTCTTTTGGTCGTTATCAAACAAACAGGAGGTTAGTGGGTTAAAAGCCTGATAACGCCTTTAAGTCAGTTGGGATTCGAGTCATTGATCACCATACAACCACATTGAATTATTAGGTGTCTGTCCTGATAACGCCTAAGTCAGCTGAGTTATATTGCGATTGCAACAAATGACGATAAATGATGATAATGGTTTGGATCTAACCGCAATGTTGCTGCCACAATTATAGTTTACGGCAATTTAAAACCATGTTCTTGCAGCTAAAGTAAGAAAACAGGATTTGCAGGGCGAAATCTCATTATGCTTATCCTACCACTTTCTGATTTATCCCTAGGATGGAACTTTTTAAGCCAGATTTATGCTAATCCTGTTTCACCCTGGAATAGAATGTCATAATACGTCAGTTAATCAACCAATACTCAGCATAGGGTAATATGTGTATCTCAAATACCTTCTGAAAAAAGATTAACCAAAGAAAAACATTTCATTCACTCTTCTCCTTCCCGTTACAAAGAGATGATAACTATTTATGGCATGAGATACAGGGTCTATGGATAAACTATTGCCATTGAAGTACCAAGTAAGGAAGGATGTCTATGGATAAACTATTGCCATTGAAGTACCAAGTAAGGAAGGATTGGAATGAAGAGGGAAGAAGAAAGGGTACAACTCATATCGGACATAACAATTGTTGTATAGAGTCGTACAACCCTTCCTCTTATTGTAGACGTTGGCGAAATTGCCCACTACAATGGCTAAGCACTAAGCACAGTCTATTGGAGTCAAGTATCCTGTGCAATGCACCAAAGCATAACGTGTTGGTTTATGCTCTATAACTAATCGCTTTGGTTGTAGCTTAGTGGCAAATTATTTAAATGCATTCTTTATCTTTTACATATTTAGATATATATGATAAAGTCGATGAAATAATTGTACATTGTAAATGAAATTATAATGAGATTATAATTATGAGATTCACATTTCATTTATTTATTATTTCTAAATTGTTCCTAGCCATTGCTCTATTAAAACTGAACATTAATAGAATGTAAAAAGATTAGCACACATTCTGTTTTTTCCTTAAACAGAATAAGTTCACTTAACAGACCCGATATGAGAAATCCATTTGGAACATTACTTGTATGTCTATGGAATTCGTATTGGGACGATTGTATAAGTGATCCTTTGACTTGAGATTGCCAAAGTTATCTTGCATAGGGATTGGTTTGTTTTGATGCTAATTATGACCAATTTAATCATGGGTCATTTAATTAGTAGTTGAACAATGAGATGAGATTGGATTGTTTATGTTATGTTGAACAGTGAGAGCTAGTACCCCATTAGAACTATAAACATCTAATTAATAGTAATTCAAGAAAGATCTTAGTTATTTATTTGTTACCATTATGATTACTTTAAATCCAACTTTATAGTTAGGAAGATTTTTAATAGTTCAAAAAGTCATAATTAAATTTCTATCTATTTTAATTGGGACTACTTGATTAGATCTCAAGAGAGGGTAATCATAATTATTCGATATATAGGGTCAAGTAGTATTAAATCAAGAAGGTGAAGTGAAAAAAATAAGTATATAAATATCTTAGTTTTCATCATTGATCAATCAACCAAATGACTACTATTTATTTCATTGTTTAATTATTAATTACTTATTTTTAGTTTAACTTTTAGTGATTTATCTTATTATTTACCTTAAACAAAGTTTATAAGAATTATTGGGTGACTAGTACAGTCCTCATAGGATGATAATTTTTATGCTATAAGATCCAATATGTATACTTGCAACAAAGAAAGTTTTTGGCGTCGTCGTCATGGATTATTTTATAGCATCTAGTGCAGTTCAAGTCAAGGTTTTAAAAATCGGACCGGACCGTCCGGTCCGATCGAAAAAAGTTTAAACTGATTAGTGGTCCGGTTTGGTTTCACCTAATAACCTCTCTGTATAAAAACCGTCCGGTTCGTCCGGTCTGACCGAAAAAAGTTTGAACTGATTAGTGGTCCGGTTCGGTTTCACCTAATAACCTCTCTGTATAAAAATCGTCCGGTTCAACCTTTTTACGGTCGGACAGAACGATCCGATCCAGTCCGGTCTATTTTTTAAACCTTGCAAAATCCTTTTCCTTTTATTCATGAAAACTTTCGCATTTATAGAATTGTTACGAAGAACATGTTCACTTAATTAATAAGCCAAATTAATGAAAAT
>JAOQMR010000009.1:6029575-6040534 GCA_027563865.1 Erythroxylum pelleterianum | reverse complement strand
GTTATTTTAATATTTATATTAGACTCATATTTATTTATTATTTATTAATTATATAATAATAGACATTGGTGTATTTTTATTCCAATATAATATTTTATTTTTACTTATTCCTATAAGTTTTACTTCTTATTTATTATATACCGGTTTTATAGAGGTTCACTACCGGTTGAATCTCTAAACCTTAAACCTTTCCTTCGACCGGTTTGATGTCCGGTCTAGTTTTTAAAACATTGGTTCGAGTTACCTTGATTTAAGGATTTGAAAATTTTTCTTGTATGAATATGGGTGCATAAACATAAGATTTACAAGGATTTTAAGCAAACTAAGAGACATATAAGTTTTCAACATTACAAAACAAGAGAGGGAGATTCGAAAAGTGAGATGCTAAGAAGTAATAGAGGGAACAATGGTGGAGGAAAGGAATCATGGAGAACAATGAATAAAACCTTATGGAATTCATAAGGGTAGGGTTCAACACTAACCGACAAGGAAAGATGAGACCATGTGTGTAGGCCATCACTTTCAAAATTAAACTGACATTACTAAATATACTGCAAACTATTATTCAATTTATAGACTAGCCAATGAGGATGTTATTTCTTGTTTAGCCAAATTTTTAGAGATTTATGGCACATTTTGATACGATGGGTTAATAGAGGATGATACCAAGATGAGGTTATTTCCATTCATACTTAAAGATCGATCTAAGGCATGGTTGAATTCTCTTAACCCAAAGAACCTTACAATATAGGAGCACCTAGTGCAACCCTTTTTGGCTAAATATTTCCCCTTAACAAAGACCATTAGGATCATAACGGAGATAACCATTTTCTAGCAAAGCAAAGGGGAGTCAGTGGATGAAGCATATGATAGATTCAAAGAGTTATAAAGGATTTATCCACATTATAACTTGCCTATAGAGTTCCTTTTGCAAACCTTTTACAATGGTGTGACTCTACCAATGTGAGGCACCATGGATGTAAGAGATGATGGTTCACTAATGAGGAAAATTGTTAATGCTACATATTTTTTATTGGAAGAGATGGAAAATAATAGCTATCTATGAATTTCAGAGAGGAGTACATAATAAACAATCTTTAGAGATTGGAAATATGAATTTAATGACAATGTTATAAACTGAAGTAGTAAAACTTAGTCAAACTATTGAATTGGATGAAAGCCATTCCTTTTAACCAACTCAAGGAAATTCAACACGGATGTAAATTGTATGGAGAAGAAAGTCATATCTCAGTTGATTGCTTCTTAGTGAAAAATAACAATATGGAGCAGCTCAACTACATAGGAGCACAATATGGTCACAGTGGTAATAACCCTATTCGAGCTTATGGCCCACTAAGATCTCAATAAGATAGGCTTGGTTCCTCAGAATCAAAGATAGATAAGCTGATGGATGTAATCAATTTCAAATTAAAGAGACAAGATGAGAGCTAAAGAAGGATGGAAGCCAAGTTCGATCAAATTGTAAAGAATCATACATCTTTCATCCATAATTTAGAGATTCGAGTAGGCTAATTAGCTGATGCATTTTTTACAAGAGGTGTGGGAAGTCTCCTAAACAACACGGAGTCTAATCCAAGGGAGTAACTAAAAGCCATCACACTTTGAAGTGGGAAAGAGTTGGAAGAACCAACTAAGATGAATGTTAAATCCCACAAAGGAGAAGAAGGACAAGAAAAAACAGAAGAGAGAGGAAACTCCATATGTCCCTCCCCCTCCATATACACCAAAGATCCCATTTCCGCAGACATTATAAAAGAATCAAATAGATCTACAATTTGAAAATTTCATGGAGAAGTTAAAGAAATTGCAAATCAACTTGTCTTTTATGGAAGCTTTGGAAAATATGCCTAAGTACGCAAAGTTCCTCAAGGATATACTATCAAACAAGTAGACTTGGGAGGATAATCAAATGGTCAAAGACTTGGAAGGATAATCAAACAGGCTCCTTGACTAAAAGTTGTAACTCTATAATTACTAGCCATATGCCTTCAAAATTAAAAGACCCAGGAGTTTTACTATACTTTATATCATGGGTAATTTAGAATTTGCTAAATATTTATATGACTTAAGTATAAGTACTAATATTATTCAAGAAATTAGAGCTAGGAGATGTGGAGTTGGCTTCTATGCTCATATAATTGGTGGATCAATCCATAAAGAAATTGTTTGTAGTGGTTGAGGATGTGATAACAAAGTGGACAAGTTCATCATTCTAGTAGACTTTGTAGTGTAAGAATTTGAAGAGGATTGGAATTGTCCACTCATTCTTGGTAGTCCATTTATAAACACAGAAAAAGCACTGCTAGATGTCCAAGAAGGGAAATTTATTCTTCAGATTTGTGATGAGCAAGTTAAATTTAACACAAATAAAGTATTAAATACTTTAAAGGAAAGCAACTCTTATATCAAGGAGAACTAAAAAAAGGAGGAGGTGGGTGATAAATCGAAGCAAGAGATCTTAGTGAGAATGGAAGCACCTGTGCCACCCTCTAATAAGAAACCACCCACTCTCGAGTTGAAGCCTTTACCCAAACACCTTAGGTACAACTTTCTAGTCGAGGGTCATACTGTACCCATCATGATTTCAAACCAGCTACATGGGGAGCAAGAAAAGAGATTGGAAGAGACCATTAGGAAGATGATAAGGGCCATGGTATGAAAAATTTCTGACATAAGAGGCATAAGTCATAATGTGGTGATGCATAAGGTTAACTTTGAAAAACGAAGTAAGAAGGTGAGGGAAAGACAAAGAAGGTTAAATCCTCACATGAAAGAAGTGATTAAGAAAGAAGTAGTGAAGCTATTGGACGCAGGTATTATTTACCTTATTTTGGATAGTGAATAGGTTAGTCTATTACAATGTGTACCTAGAAAAGGGGGCATAATAGTGATGGAGAGTGAAAAAGGTGAGTTGATCTCTCTTTGATAGTCACAATTTGGAGGGTTTGCATTGATTACCAGAAGCTTAACATAAAGACTAAGAAGGATCTCTTTCCTTTACCATTCGTGGATGAAATGATCGAAAGGGTGGTTGGTCACGTATTTGATTGTTTCCTTGATAGATACTCAGGATGCAATCAGATTTTTATCTATTTAGAAAACTAAGAGAAGACCACTTTCACATGTCCTTATAGGATATTTGTCTATAGACAGATGCTATTTGGTCTTTGTAATGAACCAATAACTTTTCAAACCCGAATGGCTAGGTTTTTTTGTCTATAGACAGATGCTATTTTGGGTATCTGCTGACATAAGGCGGTAGTAGTTGGTTTTTTTTTGTTTTTTATTTGGAATATTATTGGAAGTTTGTGGCATTTGGTTGGAGGTTGATCTTGTCACGTTCCATTCTGGTAGGATTTGGTAAACCCTAACTAGGAGAAATTGCTGGCAGGGCAGTTAGATGCATGTCTTTTGTTTTTGCGTATTTTGAGCATACCTTTGGTAGCTCTTGCTTGTACATAACCTTTTATTATTTATAAAGTTCTGATTTACCAAAAAAAAAATAATGAGTTTCATATCATAATAGTCGTTGACTATCGTTAATGGCTCTATTAAATGAATATGGAATCAAGTATGTTTTCAATAATAAAATGAGTCGTTACTTTAATCTTAAGACATACAACTTAAGCATTCGCTTATTATGGTCTACAATCTTGATGAGTGGTGAGCTCATATGTGTTTCATTATAATTCTTGATATGATTGGAATGGATTTTTACAGAGTATTAATCCAGTGTCTGCATGTTGGAATTATTAATTGAAACATCTATTAGGGAGCATTCACTCAAATAAAGAGTTTATAGTGATATCATCACTTCTAGATGTTTTAAGGAGATTTGGTGATTAAACTGTTGCCAGTAGTTTGATGGACTAGCTACCCATCCAGTCTTAACACCAAGATGAGATCTTGTGTGTTAATCACCATATAAAGTAAAATGGGAAATCTAGAATAAAAAAGCCAACATAAGGGCAAAATGGTAATTTTACCCTTTGTTGTGCGGATCACTATAATAAGGTTCTAAATAGGATTTACAATTGGACATAAAATATGTGTTCTCATAATATTTAATAATTCAAAAGTTCAACTAATTGTCTTTAGTGGAATGATATTTAGTTAATAAGCTAGAATTAATTCTGATGAGATTAAATTAATTCTAGGCTTATTGGAGCTTGAGTTATCAAAGTCCAATAAGATTCCCCACTTGGTTTCAAGGAAGGTTATCAAGCTAAGTAAAAAATATAAATGGAGGTTTTAAAAGCCCATAATTGAATATTGGGCTTGCACTAATTAATAGTTAATTAGAAGCCCAAATGTTCATTTAGAAATGAGCTAGACTTTGGTTTAATGTAATTGATTAGTTTAGTTATATTAAAACAAATTTTTTTAAAGAAAGGAGTAGCAATTTTGGTTTTATTAGGGCTGAATATGCAGCTGCACATTTAACATTAAATTGCTAAATAAAGATGGTCTTTATTATGGTTCATCATCATTAAATGAAGTTATGAACTTACCATTAAATCTTTTATTGTTAGCATATAACCTATTAGCATTCATTGGATTAAAGAAGAAAGATGTGCATTGGATGGACCATTTTCCTTCTTCCATCTTTCAAAACTGAAATTGGTATGTTAATATTAGGTAATTGGTCTTTTCCTATAGCTATCTTAAAACAAATGAGAAGAGTCTCATTTAATGGATTCTTTATGTTTGATTAATGAAAGGTGTGATGCATTGGATACTCTTCATCTTCTCTCTTTTCATGCATAACCAAAATTAGGAGTGTAAGAAAGGGTTCTTACATTGTTTTGATCAAGTCTCTCCTCTCACCTATGCATGGCCGAAACCTAGAATGAGAAGTGTCTCATTGTTTCCTTCTTTCTTCTAAGAAAATTCTCCTCCAAATATTTCTTATCCTTTCCCACCAAAGGATTTTGTTAACCAAGTTTTCCTAAAAGAACAAGAGGTAAATCAAATTGGTTGAGGATACAATAACAAGGAGAGGATAGATTGACAAAGGAAAGGATTCAAAAGCAAAGGCTTTGGATACAAGAAGAAGGAGAGGATAGCACAACAAGGAATTAAAGTTGTAGCGAAGGAGTCGGTAATAATCTTCATCTTGTTTATGTTTATTATTATCCTTGTAACATATCATGTATAGATTGGCATGATTATTTGGATATATTGCTTCCGCTGCAAATAAGATTTCTAAAAAGTTGTGAAATCTACCGGTTTTCCAAATATGGCATGCTTTCTTTTTTCGATCTAACAAGCAGGACCTAATGAGATACCTATAGAAGTATGGAAGAGCTTAGGCAAAGATAGTTTTACTTGGCTAGCCAAGTTTTTTAATGTGATCTTTAAGTTTGCCAAAGTGTCAGAAGAGTGGAGATTTAGTATGGTAATTCCTTTATTTAAGAACAAAGGGGCATCCAAAATTGTAACAACTATAGAGGTATAAAATTACTTAGTCATACCATAAAGTTATGGGAGAAAGTGATCGAGAAAAGACTAAGAAATGATGCTTCTATCTCGAAAAACCAATTTGTTTTCATGCTATAGGAAGATCTATGACAGAAGCCTTGCTCATATAAGGTTAATGGAATACTATAGAGAAAGAAAGTGTAATCTACATATGGTTTTTATTGATTTAAAGAATGCGTATGATAAGGTTCCAAGGGAAATCATGCGGAGGTATTTAGAAGTCAAAGAAGTTTCAATGACCTACATACAGATTATTAAGGATATGTCTGAAGGTATGAAAACTAAAGTAAGGACGATAAGAGGAGGCATAGAACATTTTTCTATAGTTATTGGGTTATACTAAGGTTCTGCTTTGAGTCCCTTTCTGTTTGTTGTAGTAATTGATGAGTTCAACAAGAACATAGAAGGGGGCGTGCCTTGGTGTATGTTATTTATTGATGATATTATTTTATTAAATGAGACAAAAGCAGGGTCAATGCCAAGCTTGAACTTTGGAGAATTACGTTAGAGTCAAAGGGTTTTTGATTGAGTAGGACTAAGAATGAGTACATCGAGTATAACTTTTTGGGATGTAGGGTGGTACAAATATGGTAGTAAAGATTAGGCCAGAAGTTATCATGTGAAAGGAGTGTTTTAAATATCTAGGATCTATCATCCAAAGGAATGGAGAAATTGATGAAGCCATAATTCATAGGATCAGATCAAGATGGCTTAAACGGAAAGGTGCTTCAGGAGTTTTGTGTGACAAGAAGATACCCCTTAAGCTTAAAGCCAAATTTTATCGTTTAGTGATTAGGTTGACCATGCACTGTGGGTCGGAATGTTAGCCCATCAAAGAAGTTTATAGCTATAAGCTAATGGTGACGGAGATGAAGATGCTTCGTACAATGTGTAAACGTTCTAAAAGGGATAAGGTCATGAATGTAATGGAAAGGGCTAAAATAAAGGTAGCTAATATTATGGACAAATTAAAAGAGACAAGGCTTAGGTAGTTTGGAAATATTAGAGGAGACACCTAGACGCTCCAGTGAAAGATACGAGAGGATTGTAAGAGAAAATTAGGGAGACCTAAGAAGAATTAGAGGGAGATGATCAAGAATAATCTGCTAATATTGAAACTTACCGAGGATATGACCCACAATAGAAAACTTTGGTGTGCTAGGATTTAGGTAAAAGATCCCTCATAAAGATATCTTGGTAGCTCTCGTATATCTTTCACCTATTGTAGTTAGCCTAAGTGGTAATTATTTGTTACTCGTATTAGTATTATTAGTATTATTGTTATTATTATTTGTATTGTTATTAGAATATTTAGTATTCTCTTTAGCGGTGTCAGCATCATTATGTATATGATTGTTAGTGTTACCATGATTTTTATATTTAATAATATTTTTATATTATTTTATTCTCTTTTATTTCTTTTAGTATTATATTATATATATAAATTTATTTATTTATCTATTTTACCCTAGTATTTTATTTTTATTTTTGTTAATTATTTTTCTTTCTTCTCTAATTTTATGGTTGTTTATTTATTTATTTATATTTTATTTGTATTCTTTTTTATTATTTGTATTTCTATTTGTATTTTTTATTCATACACGTGTGTCATTTAGAAATAGACTCTTTATTAAATAGGGGTAAGACTATACTACATGACTTCTCCAGATCTTGTATCTAAGCGAGATTTATACTAAATGTTATTGTTGTAATCTAGGGATGAATCTTATCATGTTATCCTTCGACGTTCTGATTTATCCTTAGGATGGAACAATCTTATACTTTTTAAGCCTGATTTATGCAAATAGAATGTCATAATACGCCATATAATCAACTAATACTCTGCATAGGATAATATATCTATCTTAGATACGTTCTGAAAAAAGATTACCCAAAGAAAAACATTTCATTCACTTTTCTCTTTCCCGTTGCAGAGAAATGAGAATTATTTAAGACATTTGATACAGGGTCTATGTATAAACTATTACCTTTGAAGTACCAAGTAAGGAAGGGTTGGAATCAAGAGGGAAGAAGAAGGGGTACAGCTCATATCGGACATAACAATTGTTGTATAGAGCCCTACAGCCCTTCCTGTTGTTGCAAAAGTTAGGGAAATTGCCCACTGCAATGGCTACGCACTGAGCACAGTCTACTGGAGCCAAGTCTCTTGTGCACTGTACCAAAGCATAAAGTGTCACAAGAGATGACAACTGAGTCTTCCCTTTCCCAAGGGCTATCTTTGAAACGACAGCCTGGGATCTGATGTTATCAATCAGATCGCCAAGTTTTTTGTTGAAATCTTCTGGTCCAGTAACATTCTCGACGTTATAGTAAAAAATAGCATAAGAAGTGTCGAGTTTGCCAATGAAATCCTCTACGTTGTACCTTAAAAAGCAGTAGTCATACCAAATACTTGCGTCAGCTTGGTTGGGACAGAGTTGCCTGACTTGTTTAGCTGCATCGTGAAGACAAGTAGAACAGTCTTGGGTATTCACATCACCTCTGCACTGAGCCAAACCGTAAACTACATCTTGGCCTTTGCCAATGGAGGTAGCGTCGTAACCAGATGAAGCAGTTTTGGAGACGAGTTCAGTCAGCAACCTATCTATATTGGCCGATACAGGGCTCTGGCTACCAATTTTACTGTTTTCATTGCATTGCTGCCCTAAAGGATCAGCAGCCTTGCAACTGTAGAGAAACAGCAGAAGAAGTAGGATAGTGCTTGAGAAAGTCATGGCTGCTCTTAAAAAACCACACCACTTGGAGTCGTCTTATACCCATCATTAGTGCGCTAATTAAGGCATGTGGGCATATCCCAGCAGAAATTGTGGACTCGCTTGCTTAAGGAGACACTTTGACTTGAAAAGTCACAATGTTGAGGTTTGTCCACTCTTTTGACTAGGTAGCTACTAGATGAATGAATGAGAGGAAAGTTTTTTTAGTTTTCTTTTGTAATATCATATAAAGATACCTTCCATCAACCTTATAAATTCCAAAAATATAGATTTTAGCAAAATGTTTATAGTGCAATACAAAAGATCAAATACAAAATTTATAAATGTAGATATCGTAGGTATGAATGGAGAGCATTTCTCAATTCTATTCAGGTTTTCACTTGTGAATAGATTATATGCTTCCGTGGATTGGAAACATCTTTAATTTAATGGTTAGTCAACTCTTAAGAAATGAATGAGAATATATTATTTTAAAGATTGACAAAATTTGGATCAAGAATATGTACCCTATATAACTATATACCTGATATCTAGAATATAGGTACATCAAATACAAAGACCTAAGAAGCACAGACACGGTAAAATGGAGTTGTATCCATGTGTCGGACACCCACATGTCTGTGTCGGATATATGCCTGACACAGACACCTACGAAAAATGCATATATATGTTTCATGTTTTTCTAGATGGGCTTATAAAATATAAAATATGTATAAACAATCAAGATATTGGAAATCTTGAAATACATCAATCAATATATATCATATTATGAATTCTGAAATTTTTATTAATTCTAAATTATATATATATATATATATATGCCGTGTCCGTATCTACTAAATTTTAGAAGCTAGTGTGCCCCTGTGTCCGTGTCGTGTCACGTGTCCGTATCCGTATCCGTGTCTGCGTCTGTGTCTGTGCTTCTTAGACAAAGACAGATAACACGCTCTCTCTACATCAAATACAAAGGCAGAATAGCACTAGAGAGAAAGAGAGAGAGAGAGAGAGAGAGAGAGAGAGGCTACATGATACATCTAGCTCCCAAATACCGCAGGAAAAACAAAACAAAACGAGCATTCCACCTGCTTTTGTCTAGGGTAAGAAATTGAGGCGAGAAGTGTAAGTGGCTTTAGGAGACCAGTTTCTTGGAATGGCTTCCCCAATGATGCACCAATTTGCACCCCAAAGATGGCTCATCTCTATCCATCCGCTCGATCCCGCACCCGCCTGCCAATTTTATTTATTAATATAAAAGTAAAAGAAAGATATTGACTATAAAGGCAGTTTGCTTTTCCTTAATCGACACACTTGAATACAAAAATGGAGACGCAGGAAGATATTTGTTATGTTCGACATAGTATAAGCAAAAATGTATAAATATTTGACATGTATAGTGGACATAACCGCAGTATTAGAAAAGCTTAAGCACGTTTGTAGGGAATTATCAGAAAGTTTTGAGCATTAGAACATGGGTATATTCTATTAAAGAAGTATGCGAGCATCTTCTTTAATAGAAAAACAAAAGAGAGTAATTCTAGCGAAAGATTGGAAATTATTACTTCTCTTATATGCATGCATGGATCCAACGTCACCATCACCATGCTCAAACTCCACATCAAGAGATAGCCGATAATCCATTGAACCTTCATTCACATGGGCCGCAATGTTCTTTTCATTGTGCAACTTGAAGAAAAATCGTATGCATGCTTATAAAATTCAAAGTCTTACTTGAAGAAAGACATCCAAAATAGCATTTCAGACAACAACATTAATAGTTTTCCAAGACTTCTGGAAAAAAGATTGAAATTCAAACCATTTGGCCATAAGGTTTTATTAGCATCCATATTGATCAATGTCAGCTTCCCAAAAGGGGCAGTGTGAAAGTCTACTTGTTCATTGATGATTAAAAAGGAATGAAGGATCTCGTCTTATTGATACGAAAGTTAGTACCTCTATTTTTGCTTGGAGAATTCTTAAAGTTGAAAGCAAAGGACCTAAGCTCATGATATGTTGAACCAATGTTGTATTTAAAGGAGCAGTATTAGTTTTATTTCGACTAAGAATGAAGTTATGAAGAAACTTATTTTTAGTTTTATTTCTACTAAGAATGGAATTATGAAGAAACTTTTTATTTCTATCTCCTTCAACCATAATACTTTAAATCTTTGCCTTATGAGAGGAGTATAAATATATAGTGTTTTCAAATAGTTAGAGAGGAAAAGCTGTTATAATATTATAGGCTTTTATCTCTAAGAATGAGAGAAAGTTTCACTACAAAAAAAAAAAATAGTTTCAGCAACTATTATTAATGGTTGCTAAAAGTAAGAAAATGGTCATTAAAAGTTATAGCGACCAAAATCAGGTTGGTCACAGGTGGTCACAATAAGGTTGTTACTAAAAGTGCTCAGTGACGAGTTATTACGTTGGTCGTTAAAAATACATTATTAATAAACATTTAAAATTGGTTACTAAAGGTAGAATTATTAGCAAATAAATTTATACTTGCTAATGTAAAATTTCATGGTCGTTATAATGTTAGAATGGTTGATATAGTTATGCATACTACGACAAAATTATTTTTGTTACTAAAAAATAATCTTATAGCAACTAAGTCAATGATTACTATAGCTATTCATACTGCGACAAAATTATTTTTGTTGCTAAAAAATAATCTTATAGCAACCAAGTCAATGGTTACTATAGCTATTCATACTGTGACCAA
>JAOQMR010000009.1:6001114-6012077 GCA_027563865.1 Erythroxylum pelleterianum | reverse complement strand
GGATCCTGGCTTTCGGGAATGTCCCGGGACAAAAAAATTTTGTTTTCCGCACCGTGTCCATGTGATGGACACACCGGTATTTTCCTACACATATAAATGTCTTATTTCTGCATATGAGACTATTAACCTTTCATAAGTTGTTGAGAAGATTTTTGAGATAGAAAGATCATTTTGATGATGTAAAAAGAGTGCAGAAAAATTTGATAGATAAATGATGTTTCATGCTCTATTTTCACTGTTATTAATGTTGATCTCTTTGGGTGTTTTAGAGATGAACTAAGATGAGTCTAGAGTTAAGGAAAAAAGGAGTAATGTGATGTCGTGAAATGGGAAGAATTTAAATGATAAGTTAGAGATGAAAGGTGTTGATGAAGATGAAGAAGTGTAGAAAATATGATGAATGCGTATTTGATATGTTTGGTTTTTGATGTTTGTGATCAATATATATTTTGATTCGTTTGTGATTGAGTTTAGCTGAAATGGAAGTAGGAATGAAGAGGAAATAATGAGGGCATAAGTTAGAAATGATAGATTAAGCAACAGAGATGAAGAGTGATGGAAATATGCAGGTTTGTAAATCTAGGTAAGTTTCATCTATCGCGATCGTGACAGAAAGGAAACCTCGAGGAGTTGCACGATCGTGCTTGATAGAAGGGAGAAATCAGGTAGTGCACGATCGTGACAGAGAGGAAGCGTTAGGCAGTGCACGATCGTGAAGATGCTATGCTTTTTGACAGATTTCGACACCCTTCACTCTTTTGACCATAACTTCTTCTCCAGACCTCCAATTGACTTAAAATATGGACCACAAACTCCTCACACATTGTCTTTTCTATACAAAAATTTTCATGTCCATATGAATTCACTAGGAAAGGATTGATAATGATTGATTGATGAATTTAGGATGAAAATGATGATGTGTCCTGGAATATTGTTAAATGGAGTGTTTTCACTGAACAAACTTCTGTATTTTAGCCATATCTTGATCTGTAGATATCCAAATGGGATTATTTTTTATTTATAATAAAATAGAGATATATGGTTAAAAATTTATGAAGGAATAGAATTTTAATTATGTCTCTAAAAATTTGAAAATTTGGCTTGAAGTTGAGTACATAATACTGTTGCAGTTTGAGTGTAGTCTGAATTAATTTGCGTATAACTTGCAAAATACTAAACCAAATTTTGAGAACTTGGTGTCCTTAGAAATTAATACATATAGGAAAAGTTTTTTAGAAGAATGTGTTGCTACAAACTTCATTTCCCTTGTCATAATGACCATGAAAAATTGACCCAAAAATCTGTTTTGAGAAAAAGCTGGAATCATCGATTAAGTGATGAACTTATAAAAATTTTGATTTGTTGAGGTGTAAACCTATGTTCATATTAAACTTATATGAGTTTTGAAATATGAATGATCATGTGAAGAGAATAAGGGAAATATACCCGGGATTGTCACTGAGCATGCATTGTACATAATCCATATACACATTTGTACATAAATGAGTACTTATATAATTGTGCAAAGTTGTGATATATGTAAGTGTATGTTGTATGTTATAGAAGAGCATTTAGAGCGTCAACATCTAGATGTTACTGGGACTTCAAGACGATAGCTATCTGGAGCAAACTATGAGTAACCTAGATGGTCTCATTGGATAAATTTTTTGTTTTAAATTCTGTATTGAATGATTATGTGAATGTGATTGTGTTGATTCCGGACATTGAATATCTGAGGCATTTCATGCATGAATAAGATACTGGAAGTGCTTCTTGTATGTGAATTTGACAAAAAAAGTGATACTCAACATTGTTGTTGAATGTCGGACCTAAGTCCGATGAGAAATGTGTATGTGAATGTGTAGATGAAATCAAGTGACTAATTGAATACATATGAATGTGATACATTTCATTACATGAATGCATGACAACATAAAGGCTGTTGTGATCGGAGTAGCCATTGAAAAAAAGCTTAAGGCTCAAAATGTGATAGGAGTGTTTGGCTCAGTTGTTAATGTACCCGATATCCATTAAGGGATATGGGACAATATCTGAAACAAGCCCGATATCCACAAAGGATATGGGCCAGTAAAAAGGCACTCGGTCACAATAACGCAATAAATAAAAGTGAGTCACATGAGCATTGCATATACATTTAATATGTATGTTTGAATGATTGAAATGTATTGTTGAATTGTGTTGAATGTGAAAATGTGAAATATATGATCAAAGTGATATGTGATGATATATGATTATTAGTAAAATGATGTGAATCACGTGATTACATTAACTATTTGTGTTATGTGATATGAGTGAACCATTAAGGATGGTTAACTCACTGAGTTCTCAAAACTCACGAAATATGCAACGTTGACATTTCAAGTTCGAGAGAGACGATATAGCTTCTAAGTCAAATTAGAAGAGAGTTAACACTGATTTTAGATAGAAGACATAGCTTAAAGGTTGGTTAACTGAGACTAAAGGACTTAGATAAAATTTTTGTATAATACCTCATATGTGTAGCCTGTTAGGTATATAGAGATGTAAACCCTGATTAGTTTTTGATGATGTACTCATATGGATGTTTTGTAAAGCTACAATGTACATATTCGGTTTTTATGAAATGAAATGAGGAATTTGGGTTTTTAAATATTGTGATATTTACGCATTAAATGATGATGCCATGATTAAGTTAGTGTCGTGACTGTCTAAATGCCATTATCATAGGATATGTACTTGAATGTCCTCGGGATGTTCTGGTATATACTCTATGGTAGTGGGGTGTTACACTTAGGCCTACCAGTTTCTACTGAAAGGCTAACCTATATGAAGTGCACACCACTTTTAAAGAAAATCTAGAAGTGAATAAGCTCGTGGGTAACTAAATCTCTCTCCTATGCTGGGAAAGTACAACTCATCAAATCAGTACTCAACTCTCAATATTTTTATTAGAACTGCCACATCTTTCTATCCCAAGGCATCTTGAAGACAAAAGCACCCTTCGGGAAAAATGCACCGCTGTGAAAATCTGGCTTCACTGCAATGAAGTTACAAAATCAAACAAAAACTCCCTTCGGGAAAGGTTCGCCACGGCCAAAGTCACACCTTCTCTGCAACGAAACCTTTGATTCAGCAACCCAGACATAACTATCCTATATCATACCATTCTGTTTCCAACAACAAATTAACAACTCAACAAAAAGATAGATATGAACATACACAAAAGAACTTTTTCAACTCTTAATCTCTTTACTGAATCAAAACAAAGTTTGAGTATAGTTTTAATTACATATCAACAACCACATCAATAGCTTAATACAAAATACAAATGGATGCTCATGTTTGATATGTTTATAATGCTACCCAAAAATAGTCTAACTAACTTAGTTACAAAAGATAGTTATCTTAGAATTTGCCAATGTCTTGCAAGGATCAATAACCTTCTAGTTCTGTACCTGATGAGTGAAAAATAATGGGTTGAGAAGCTCAGTGGCTAATATATTTATAGTTATTAGTAACGAGCACACAATCAAGCATATATACATATATATCTCATTTTAATCTAGCAAGTAAAACATCGGCAATTCTAGCTCAAAGACTCATAGTTAAGGAATGTCATCACATAAAACACATCATGTATATTTAACCATCAAAACATAACACCTAATTATGTATCATACTTGACAAATCAAAGATGAAATGCACAAACATAATGGCTTGAGAGTCCCATAGATCGAAATGGAGAAACTGAAGTTTACACCATAAACTAAATGAGTCCATTTCTTAGGAGCTCATATGCCATAAGCGGGCAGCTGGTAGAAGGCTTTAAGTGAACGTGCACGTGACGAATGAAATGGTATCTCTCTTGCCCAAACACAAGCAAATTTTTATGCTCAATTCATTCCATCACATATTCATACTTTCACGCCTCTTATGTTTTTCCTCTTTTGATTATACCAAATGTCATAATATCTTTCAAGCATAACATGATAACGAATCATAATGCATTTTCCAACAATGACAACAATTCAAAATCAAGCAATTAAGCATACACACATAGGTAAGAAATTGCCCATCTCCACAATAACTGTAAACATATTACCCACCTAAATTGCTTGTAATTCCAAGTTTAAGTTTGTTTTTCCTCTTGCTCTTGCATAGGATTTTCTTGGTTTCCTTCAAACAAACCAAATTTTATTCAAACCAATGCTCAAATAGAAAACCCATAAAACTTCAATAATCAAAATAATAAATTTGAGTTTAAA
Organism: Erythroxylum pelleterianum; assembly: GCA_027563865.1. Taxonomy (NCBI): domain Eukaryota; kingdom Viridiplantae; phylum Streptophyta; class Magnoliopsida; order Malpighiales; family Erythroxylaceae; genus Erythroxylum; species Erythroxylum pelleterianum. The sequence continues at coordinate 6,007,812 of JAOQMR010000009.1, read as the reverse complement.
CTAACCTACTCATAGTTTATCTAGGCTAGAAAAACTAAAACCTAGTTTAGAAATCCATGAAAAATCATAATGGGTTTCTTCTATCTCTTCTTTCTTCCTTTATTCCCAACACAAACTCATTTCTCTAATTCATTTCTACCAAAGCAAGAAAAAGATGAAACTTACCTAAAACAAGTTGGTTTCTCTTCCTTCTTCTTTCTTGTTCTCCACAATTTTCTTCTTCTTTCCTAGCTTCTCCATGTTTTTCTTCTTCTTTCCTTTTTCTTCTCACGATTTTCTCCCCTCTCTTTCTTATTCAAGACCACTTTTGTCTTGTCTTTCCAAATTTACTGCTCCTCATTTAACCTAACGTTCACTTGCTCCTTTAGTCTATTAAATACCATATTATGCCCATTATACTCTAGCTTAATTCTAACATTTCTATTCAAAATTCTAATTTCTACTTATGCTTCCTAAATTAATGGACTAAATTCTAAAAATAAATAAACAAATAAATTAATTAATTAATTAAAAACATTGGAGTCCAACACTCTTTCCTAGAGATCATACAAAATCTATTCAACCTATTAGCTCCAAGGCCAAACAAGATGATCCAAATTCTCTCCTTGGGACTTTATGTATATATCTTGTGGAAAGAAAGAAATCTTAGAAGGTTCATGGGTACCCACTCTTCCACATAATCTCTTACCAATGAAACCTAATACAACTCAGAGAGCTCATCCTCCTCAAGAACCTAGATCAGATATGTAGCCCTAACATTCTCTCTTCATTGAACATCTGAATCACAACTATATCACTACACTACAGAGTACTCTTACACATACATGCAAAATGTTCTACGGACGCATGGAAACAATCTGAAATCCTAAAAAGGCACTTACTTGATCATTGTCTCTCCCATAAACCTCGATCCCAATAGGTCAGCTGAGCTTTTACCCCTTTGCGTAAACGTCACCATTTGGTTACAAAAACTCAATACGCAGTCGTCCTCCTTCCCTAAGCAGTTGTTGATATTATTGTTGCATCTATTAAACACTGCCATTTAAGCAGTTGACAAGGGGAGAGAATACTCTCCCACATTTTGTGCCTTTAAACCTACATATCCTTAATGATTTTTTTCTAAAATTCTCAAGAAAAACGTTAATAGTAGAATAATTAGTGGACTATATTTGTAATGAATTGAAAATTTAAGTATTTAATTGATATATATTAGAAAATTAAATATATTTTATAATTTATACTTATATTTGTAATATACTTGCATTAGACTTTCATATTTACTTGTTCTCTACTTTGCATGAATTATTAATTTAATAAAGTACATTTTTATTATTTTTCAAATTTTAAATAATTTTTGTTTATATTTGAATTAACTTATCATTATTTATGTAGAAAAATTTATATGGAGTATCAAAATTTATTTATATGTATTATTCTATGACCATGCAATGGTTAAAGTACAGGTATATTTGAAGACTAGAATTAGTTTTGTCAGAATTAGTTAAATATCGAACTCTAGTGAATGTAGTATACAAATTTTAAAATGATTATAATATATAAGTAATTAACAATATTTATATTTATTGGATTAATTTTTATATTATGAGTGAAGGATCAAATCCAATTCCATTGAAGATCGTAGAAAATATCACCGTCCTCCCGCCAATTACTAGAAAGATACTGTTATTATTAGTTGCGTTGATCCAGTTGCCATCTACTTTTGGAAAGAAATTAAAGGAAAGACAGGTATTCATCGCATCCTATATAGTATGCAAAGAAATGGTAACATTCTCTGTTTTGAAATTCGGATCAGGCTGGTTCAATCGGTTCCTAAAAATTAGTCTTCAATTAAACTAGTGTGGATCGGTTAATTGATCGATTAAATCGGGACTGGTCGAATCGGTTGATCACTGATTTAATGAATTTTTTTTACTTTTTTTACTTTTTTATGTTTTTTTATTTTTTCAAAAGTAAAACTCATCTTTTCTCCGAAAATCTAATAAAAGTATAAAAGTTTATATTATTTTATATATTTTTTTATTTTTTTAATACTACTAATATTATATATAATTATTACGTAATTATAACGTTACACCAATTCGATAGATGGTCAAACTGATCAAATAAGTAATCAATAAAAACTCTGGTTTAACATCCGATTCGGGTTTTGACACAAAACAGTAACTGATTAAACCTCCAAGTCAAAGGCTAAGCCTTTTTTTCACAAAAGCCCTCCCGCCAATTACGCAGCCTGTCTGTTTTTATCTTTTTTCTCGTCTTCACATTCACACGCAAAAATCCCAATAAAAGTGGGAGCTCACTCACGCGTACCACCGTTTTAGTCTAACTCACACACGCACAGGAAATCGCAGTCGAAAGAGAAAACCTGCAATGAGTCACGAGCAAGATGGGGAAGGAGGTGAAGAGTACTTGTTCAAGATCGTCCTAATAGGCGACTCTGCTGTGGGCAAGTCCAATTTGTTGTCGAGGTTTGCGAGGAATGAGTTTGATACAAATTCGAAGGCGACAATAGGGGTTGAGTTCCAAACCCAGGTAGTGGATATTGAGGGAAAAGAAATCAAAGCACAGATCTGGGATACTGCTGGTCAAGAGAGGTTCAGAGCTGTCACTTCTGCTTACTACAGAGGAGCTGTTGGTGCGCTTATTGTTTATGATATCACCAGGAGGACGAGCTTTGATAGTATCAAGAGATGGCTTGACGAACTTGGCAGTAAGTTATGTTATGTGTATTATACATAGTAGTAGGTGAATGCTAATGAGGCTTGTGTTGTTCTTTAGTTTCTGGAAAATTACGGATTGCCATTTCTGGTTTTGGTTGACAAAGTAATAAACTTTGGTAATTGGTCTTTTAGATGATAAGGAGAACTGTAGAAGAACAGAGATTAGGATTTACGTGTTTAGTGTTACAATATTGTTTTTATCAACTTGGGTAGATAATTCAGCCAGTGTGCACCAAGCGTGGACTAGGGTAACCATTTCAAGGAAAATGGAGGATATGAAGATTTGGGTATGACTTTGCAGACATTAAGAGCCAAATAAGTTGGAATCGCTGAATTATTTGCACTTAATAATGAATTGTTTTGCCTGGTAGGTGTGAAGGGGTTAGGGATATTTTTACTTATATATTTTTACTTAACCACCTTCTTCAACCAATGTTGCAGTGCATTGCGATACTACAGTGGCCAGAATACTTGTAGGGAACAAATGTGATTTGGAAGATATCAGAGAAGTGTCTGTAGAGGAGGGAAAAGGCCTTGCAGAAGAACAAGGGTTGTTCTTCATGGAAACATCTGCACTTGATGCAACCAATGTTCAGACTGCTTTTGAGCTGGTTATTCGCGAGATTTATGACAACATGAGCAAGAAAATTCTGAACTCTGATTCATACAAGGCTGAATTGACTGTGAATCGAGTAAGTCTTGTTAAAGATGGGTCTGACTTATCAAAGCAGAGCAGATTCTCTTGCTGCTCCACATGATTTCTGTTCTTATCACACCCGCCCTTTTCTCTGGGTACACTTTCTGCTTCCGTTTTCATTTTATTCAACTTTATGGTCACATGATGCATCCTCTGGTACCTTCATAAACGTATATCACAGGGCACCAGACCAGGGCCGAAACAGAGAAAACTTGTTATTGTCATTGATTGCATGTAGAAACATTTATGAATTAAATAGTTTTTAACTATGGTTTTGAGCAATATTGTACTAGGGCTGATACTGGATTTAGTTCTACTATGATACTATACCGATCCTAGTTAATATTGGATACTATTTTGAATACTTTTTAATATTATAAAACATTTCCTTAATTTTATAAAATTATAAAGTAATTTTTCAATATATTGTGTTATATTATTTTTTTACTTTAATTCAATCCCTATCTCCAAAAATTATATAAATGTAAATTTAGCATAACAACTATCAGTTAGTTCTTATTAATCAAAGCAACATTGATTTAATTTTCAAAAAAAAAAAGCAACATTGATTTAAAAAGTGTCATTCTTTTCATATATTACTTATATAAATAAATATCAATTATGTTTAGTATCTAACATTAATTACAATTAACACAATAAGAGATCATTTAACTTTCATATTTATAAAATTAAAAACAATACAAGTTTTTAAAATGTTACAATTGATTAAAACAAAATCACACATAGTAAGAGTATCATAGTTTATGGCCAAAAATATAGTAAAATAGATGAAAAATTAAAAATAAAAATATTTATAGTTATAAGTTTCATATTTATATTGCATATTTAGAACTTATTTTATGCATCAAGTGAAATTAAAAAAATCAAGAGAAGAAAAATAAAAAACTTAAAATTTCATTCTATGCTATATCCACTTTAATCATATTAGTATACCAAGTCCTCCTTAAGGTGAGTTTCATTATCACTATTAGTCAAACTATATACAACAAATGAAATATCAATATTATTCAATCCAAGTTTATTTCTTAATTTACTTTCATTTATAAATTTTGTTCTTCTAAAACCTAATCAATTAAGATATCGATATGATTAGGAAAAATTAGATTAATAGAACTACGTATTTATTAAGAGTCATATTAAATAAATAAAATTATGTTATTAAATTATTATGAAAGTATAAGAAATTATTTTTAAATTAGAAATGATAATAAATACCTTTTTTGAAACTTCAAGATGTGTAGAACAAAATACCAAATCATTAAATCTCTTCTGTTCGGATCTATTTGATTGTCTTTAAATAAGTGGACTCAAATGTATTCCAATACATTGTACCCTCAATTGCACTCACATATTAGCTAAGAATCTAAATTGTATAACCTTTGCGATTCTAGAATACTGTTTTAAAATTGGTTCCATCAAATAATTATAAGATAACAAAAGTAATATTATAAATAAAATAAATTGATGATTAATTTTAGATAAAAACATAATTGAAGAAATCTATGCCTGGAATAAGTTCATCTTTTTAGCATACTGCAATGGACATCTTGAAATCACCACTTGCATCTTTGTTACCTCCATTCGTGAGATAAAGAGGCCTTGTATTATGTCATTTGGAATAATTGTTGTGATGGTTAAGAGCATTCTCTTAACAACTTTAGCTTGCTTTATGAAGCTTGGTCTAAAATAGTCACTTAGATTAAGAAATATATTAGCAATAAACAACATCGAGTAACGTTATTTTTTTCCACCTCTAATTAATGAATGCAAGATAAGGTTTGAATAAAGAAGTCATATTTTCATATTAGCCTTAATTATTTCCTTAGTCCTTTCCATAACATCATAAAAGTAACTCATCATTATCAACCAGGAGAAATACTCTCACTAAATTCAAATGAAAAACTAACATTGAGATCAAAATTCATGATCTTTAAATATGATTCTAAAAATCTACATTCTAGCTTTAGACCTGACATATTGAGATGTAAATCTTTTATTACTTGCAAACATTTGTCTTATCTCTTTTTTTCCATTTAAATAAAACACTAAAATAATAAGAAATTAGTTGCAAATCTTGTAATAATAAGAAGACATAAATTTCTTCCATTTGTCAGATCTTTTAGCTTCAAATTCAATACTCATGTATGATTATAAATATATTTAATTAATAACTATTTTCACTTTTTATATGGTTTGATCAATAATAATAAGTGTCTATCATCCCCTATTTTTTTAGGATTACGTCAATGCAATGTTTAACATAAGGAGTTTAGTAAAAATAATTATACCTATTTTACAACCTCTTTTTAACTACTTGATAATCATTATTGTTAAGGAAATGCATAATGTTTATAACTTCAAATTGTTAAGGAATTGTATAATGTTTATAACTTAAAATTTACTCAAAAATTCATAAAAAAATCTCTAATAAATTATTAGCTTTTCTTACGAAGCTGGATGTATTGGTTGACTTCAAATCATTATCCCTTAAAAAATGAAACAAAAATTATAATTGACTCATGTCTTCTAGTTTTTTCAACCATCACACATGATTAAATATAAGTCACCTAGTCCTTCTTTCATTCAAATAGTATTTCACTAACAATGTTGTTTAGAAGATTACCTCAATATATATCAATTGAAGTAGCTTTAAATCCTAGATCATAAGAGACAATATTATCCACCATGGGTTAGTAATAGTATAATTAGGCAGTATTGAATGTCATACTTACATTGTACTACCATCTAGCCATTACCATTTGTACATTATGAGCTACTTCTTAAATTGTAATGCATTACAAATTAAAAGGTTGAGCCTTAAGATATGTTTATAGTATAAAATAGTTAGGCCCTTGTTTTCTTCTTTTCCTTATATCATTTGCAATATTCCCTTGTTCTTGGGAATACTAGTCTCAATATTATTCATATCATCATCATCGCTGCAAAACAAACTACTAATACCAATTTCATAGTTGAGTCTTTACCTTCTTTTTTTCTCATGCTTATACTCTTCCAGTAAAGTTTCTTCTTCCATTTGACATTATGACTAGCTTTTTTGCAATCTTTCACATTACCTATGATCCCAGATAACTATTTCATTAACGTGATAATTTTCTTACCTTTTAAATATTCATCAAATACAAATATATCTATGGTTCTTCATACCAAGAACTAATCCCACGTAAGTCTATCTTGGATCATTGAAGCTTTGTAAAAAGGTTAAATTATTATGAGTACTT
>JAOQMR010000009.1:5941069-5952125 GCA_027563865.1 Erythroxylum pelleterianum | reverse complement strand
CAATTTGAATATTTCTTTGACTCATCCTTATCTTCAAGATTCATCCATAATGAAGGAGGGTTTGTATTTTCTAACACCTATTTCTCATATTAAACTCACATAGATTGCATACCCCTCCTCGAACGATACAAGTCTAGAATCTTAACTTGGAAAAATCGGTTTCTTTCTATGACAGTGAGAGTCACGCTTTCCATCTCAGTGCTAAGCAGTTTACGCATACATTGGGTCAATCATTTAATTCTGCCAAAGAAGGTGATTGAGGAGTTGGATAGAACAATTAAAGCCTTCCTCTAGTTGGGTTCTTCGGCTAATGCGAAGAAAGCTAAAGTGAAATCAGATGAGGTAACCTCTCTTAAGCAGCAAGGTGGCATAGAATTTATTCTACTAACACCATGCAACAAGTTCTGCTATACAAGAAAATATGGAGATTACTCACGGATAACTCCTCTATATGGATTAAATGGCTTCATGAGTTATACCTCTCATCTCAGAATTTTTGGCAAATACCGATCATCAAGAGCTGCTCTTGGATATTCCATCAGATGCTGAAGCATAGATACCTAGTTTACCTGTACGTACATTCATCTTCGATTGGGAAATAGTAACTTCATATGTTTTTAGTACGATAATTGGACTAAGTCCAGTCCACTAATCCCAAGATCTGAACTTGCTCGGTTCAAATGTCGAGTCCCCCTTAATGCCACTGTCTCAACACTTATTTCGGATGGGCAGTGGGTTGGACACTTTAGAGGTTTTTCTACTCTTTGCCAGTTATTCCCCAGTCTGCCTAACTCTAATCACATGGATGCAATTGTCTGGAAGCTCTACCCTTCAGGTCTATTCACTAATAAATCATGTTACACTAGTCTTCAAGCTAATCTTCCAACGGTTTCTTGGTACTCTCCTTGTGTGAGCTTTGTCACATGTTAGCTGAAGACTGCAGCCACTTATTTTTCAACTGCATCTACTCCTCCACGGTTTGGAGCCAACTGCTCCATAAACTTGCTACTTATATGATTGGAGTCCCACTCTTGATTGGATTATTAATGTCTCCAGGTCCTAGAAGAAGGATAGTTTGAATTTTAAAGTAATTTTCAATCTAGAGATCTACAATATCTGGTGAGAGAGAAACCGAAGGATCTATAGGAAGGAGTGTACTTGCCCACATCAGCTAGCCAACTCCATTTCTAATAAGGTTCGTCGTCTGGTTATTGCCAAGGAAGTACCTCACTGCTTATCTGACAATATATATGAAAGCACGCTTTTGGGCATGGTTTTCGTGGATGAAAAGAGGGGACCAACTAATTTTGGGGACCAGCCACCGTTGGCCATTCAACAGCTTGTGTGGGTGTCGGATGGACCGAGCCTGTGGTGGATTGTACGTGAGCACTTTCTATGGCCCAGTTTTGACTATTAGGTTAACACAAAAAATAAAACCTTGTCGCGATTCGCCTGCAATTGTGTAGCAGAATGGACAAGCAAGACTAGGATAGCTTGTCGACCAAAACTTCAGATTAACTCGCTTTGGGACCAAGCTTTATGATGATCGTATTTGTTCATTTAAAATTTTGAAGAGTTTGATTTCACCGGTGACTTTCAACCAAGTACAAATTCCTTACTTAATTGTGTTCGTTCTGTACACTTGGGCCTTTCGATAACGTATTTTGCGCTAGGCTCGTGGTTTCATGTGCTGAAATATGAGCATATATAGAATCATATCGTGACGTACGTACCAATGCACAACCAAAAAGCCGAGAGCAATTCAATACTTTGACAAGTCTAGATTTCGTAAGGCATTCATGCTTGATTTTGCCATTTAGGCCTTGTTTGGTTGGCAAGAATTTTTGCTTAAAAAAATAATCTTTTTTTTTAATTTATAATATTACGTATATTTTAATTTTTTTTAGTAATTAGGAAAGTAAAAATTTTCCTAATCTAGGGAAAGTAGTACCACTTTACTTAGATTCTAAATCTCATCACCTCTTTGGATATTTAGATCACTTTTTTCAAGGATTTAATTTAAAAAATATACTATTCAATTTAACCCTTCCTTTTCTCTCAACTCTATGACAACTCTTTTATAAAACTCTACCTCCTCTTCAACTAATGTTACAAATGTCGTACCGGATTGAGTTTTTGTATAATACTGTACCGGTACCGGTTAATATCGAGTATCGTTTCAAGCAATTTTTTAAATTTATAAAATAGTGAATAATTTTTTAAATTACAAAATAGTCCATTGTTATATTATACAGTTGTACTGTATGTTTTTAACCCTATCTCCAAAAATCATAATAATAAATAATAATTTAATTTTAATTTAATAATTATTAATAAATATAATTAATTTAAAATATATACATTTCAAATAAATTTTGATTTAATAATTAAAATATATAAAATAAATATTAGTTTATAAATAATAATTTTTAAATAATTTATTTTTAAAAATAAATTATTTTTATTAATACTTCATTAATAAATATTATATAAAATATTAAAATAAATTAAAATAAAAATAATTTATGTTTAAGTTTTTTAATTTATAATTATTATTAGTAATAAAAATATTCATTATTATTTTTAAAAAATTAAAATTTGACAATAATTATAAAATCTAAAATAAATAAATTAAAAAATAAAAAAACTTGGAAAGAAAAAGGGAGAATGAGATATAAGAGCGAGGGAGGGAAATTTTAAAAAATTTTGAAAATTTTTTAAAAAGCCCCCTTATTTTTTAAAATTTCAAGTATCGGCTAGCATTTGGCCGGTATTTTGAATACGAGCCGGTATCGGCCAGTACTATCCGAAACGGGTTGGTTTCGACTGGTACTTAAACTCGGTACGACCTACTCTTTATTTTGTATCGATTTTGATTCAGTACATACCAATATTCATAATACTGTTTTCAACTATTCTTATTGTTCTCCCGTTAGTAGGATTTTGAATTTTTACTCAGAAGTTTCAATCGACAATCTTCAGGTTTACATTTTTCCCTATTTAGCGATTTCAATTTTTATTCAGTTTGTAGGGATATAATTAGAAATAAAAGTCAAAAATAAGTTCTATTCTATGAAATACTGTTGCATACCAAACACTATAATAAAATTCACCAAATATTTATACTAAAATTCTTATAAATATGAAAACATGTGAATATCTTTACGAGTTTATTTTTTTAGAAATTATACTCCAAATTTACTTTACATACTCACCAACCAAACTGGGCTTAATAGATGATGTGGGTGGCGTCTAAGAGACTAAAGAGGTTGGGTTCTCGGGTAACCCAAGAAAGGGGAAAGTTCGCTCCTACCTTTACTTTTAAAAGGCTATTCTGCTTTTTGCTTTCTTACCATAGGCATGGCCGCTGCTTTTGGAGCAAAAATTCCGTTACTTTTACGGAATATATAGAAAAAAGAAAAATAATCTTGTTTCAGAGTAATTTTAGAACAGCAACCATATCACCATTCACAACGTCCAAGAAAAAAAAAAGTAAGAAAACAGTCAACTTTATTGGTTCATGCCAACCACAATAAGAACAAATAACATTGCGACCTCGAAAAGATATTTTCCAAGACCAGAAAAAATCTTAGAGACCAATTAAACTACCGATAATAACGGACAGACCGAAACAAAAGCCTACTTTGGCTTCTTGTATCCTGTAACCAGCGCCAGTACTATTAGCTCCAGTGGAGCCATTACCAGCTATGGTCGGCGAGGAGGCCACCAAGCTCAGCGTCGATTTAGCTTGAAGATTGGCCGGATTAAAATCGTGCTTATCGGGCGTCCCATTGGTTGCCGAGGGACCTACCTGCCAAATCTGATTCAGCTTCTCCAAGCCATTAGGAACCTTGACGGAAGCGAAGATCGTGTAGTTTGTGCCGTTTGATTCAGCGCTCAGGTCCCAGACGTCGAACGACAACTTGGACTCGTTGATGACTTTGTAGGAAATAAGATTGTAGGTTTTAACCACCAGCTTGCCGTCGGATTTTAGGGCTATCAAGGCCTGCCCTCCACGCATTCCGGTATCGTTGAGATTGATGCCCCAACCGATCCAGCCGTCGGATTTGGCCGGAGGGGCTATGAATGCGATGGAAAGAGAGGAGTTGGAGGAGTTGTAGGTGTAGTGTAGGTAGGAATTAAGTGATGGTAAGTCACTGCAGTTGGCGTAGAGCTTGTTGTTGTCGAACTTCTGCGAGGTACATGTTAGTGCCTGAACTTGTGAGATTATCAGAACCCAGAAGGCAAGAACTAGAAATGGAGCTGAGAAGTAAAGAGAAGCCATTGTGGTGGGGTGGACAGAGGAGTTAGGGTCAGATGAAAGGAGAGTGCTTTTGCAAATGAAAGTTGACTTGGAACGACGCATATAAAGGAAAATGTGTGTGTGTGTGTGTAAGATATTGAAAGAGATGAAAGCCACCAGATCTAACTATTCAATTTGCTTTTTATGTTTGTTTTATTCGTTCGAAACTTATTATTGTAATGGTTAATCTCTTTAATATGTATTAAACCTCTAAATAAATGAAAGGTTTCTAAGACTGCTGCGTATGCTTATCTCATTCTCATGCAGTTGTATGGCGTTATCCTACATAATTGTTATTTGTTAGAACAAAATATTTTATTTACCCAAAACTCGAGTTGAAACTCGGACAGAACCAAATTGCTTAAGTCCATTACGCATCTGCTTATTTACAGTCTTCCATATCTTGGCGGAGTAATCATAAGCGACTCCAATTTTTTCTAGGAATCAAACTCACAATGTGGGGCTAAGCCTCAGGTTCTTTTTTTATTTTTTAAAGCAAGTTTAATAATCTTGACAAAAAATGATAAGTTAAATTGAGTATTGTTTCTTAAAATGGAGTCTAGATTCACTGTCTAATATTATGGTGTTTTATTTTGTCCAATAAATTTCAGTCATTTATTTATGTGGAGCTCGTATAGAGCCCACGTGGGTCCTGCAAAATAATTGGCTGATATTTCATAAGACAGAATAAAACAGAGTAAAATTAGACAGAGGATCTGATTTACTTAAAATGACAGTGTACATGGCTTGGATCTGGCACTTGGGGTAGGTTTTTGTAGTTGACTTTACAGAGGCTGGAGTGAGGAGTGATGCGTGGGAAGCCTGTAGGCCAGTCAAGTGAGGGATATGAGGTGGACGCTTATTCACTAATAATGGTTTTTTTTTAGATTTGGAGAATCTGACAAGGGTTGGGCCGTTAAACGCGCAGTAAAAACATGAGCGGTGGTGGAATTTGAGTGAAACCACGCCAAGAGGACGTAGATATTTGGCTGGTTGACCACGACTTGAGGTGCTTTTGCTTCTTCTTCTATATAACAATGCGATATACATATAGAATATATAATTATGGCGAGAGCCGAGAGGGAGCATCTTGGGTTAGTGTTGAACTAACCCACTTGCATAAACTTCTAGAAGTTGAATTGTTTACTGAGGATAAGGTAAAAAGGAAGAATAGTGAGAAGTTCGGGCAGACAAGAATGCAGGATTTCATACACGTGAACATGCTGAACTTCCCGTCAACTAAGCAGCGGAAACAGGACACTAATAAAGGCTTGCTTATGTAAGCACAGAAAGGAAGTCGCGGATACATCCGACGAGGAGGAGAGGATACAACTGGAAGAGACGGCAAAACTTTGAAATGATATAATCGTGTTAACAAAGGTTGGTATGGATCCCATCATGCTTTGTTTTTGTTATCTGTTTTAATAATGACCTCATGCGCTAATTAAGATGCATCATTACATTAAGATTCATTGTCAGGTAATTCTAAAATAAGAATGGAACTCTTTAATGCTAAAGACTTTATATTTTTAAAATTATTTCCTTTGTTGTTATTTTGAATCAATCAAGTACGTACATTGTCATAATCTGTTCAAAATAGGTAGTACCGTGAAGAATTAAATTTTGTATTTGAACTTCTAAAATGAGAGATTGTTGGAAGTCAAAAAAATATACCTCACTAAAATCAACAACAAATCACTTTTCAAGTTTAAATGGTAAATTAAAACAAGAATAAAAATTCAATAAAGAAACAAACAACAAGATTTACATTAAAAAAAACTCTCCAAACTGGAGGAAAAAATTATGGGCTAAACAAGTAAATCAACTAAACTCAATTAAGAATTTACAAAGTTTAATATCTCACCCCACAATTACAAGTTATTTCACAAAATTTTAGGATTGAAATCAAAATTGATATATGAATCAACAAACTGACAAACAAATCCTAAAAAATAGTCAAAAAGGGATGAAAATACTATACTACTTGCTCTCTATGTGTTTTTCTCACTTTTTGGTAGTTTGGCCTCTCTCTCATGAAAAACCTCCGTATCTTTTTTTTTATATTACGAAATAGGTTTTTCTACACCGTACATAGTCATATACACAACCACGTCTCTTCAACACTGCCTCATTCGCGATGTACTAAGTCATAGAGAGTTACACGATCGCCACACATGGCCGTGTAAGTCATGAACACGGGTGTGTACACGACTATGTATGTCTTCGCCCTTCACTTCCTTCTTCACATGATTTTAGAGACTTACGCAGTTAAGACACACTATTGTATGTATAAGTAGAGAACACAGGCGTGTGGCATTCTACACAGGAGTGTCTGTCTAGAAAAAGCTTGATTTACCCTATCATCCATCTTGTGTTTACTTGTTTGTCATCCCCACGAACTATAAAAGTTTCGAAAAGGAGCAAAAGTCTAAAAAATAGGACTGGACACATATAACAACCTCCCCCTCTAGCCTAAATATGGGGAAGACACATTAAGCTTTAGCAACTACTTGGGATACATCCCAATAAGTTTACTAAAAAGCTCAAACTAGTTTCTAGGAATTGCTTTAGTTAACATATCAGCTTCATTCATGTTTATATGATCCTTCTTCAATATCAATTATTGTTCTTCAATCACCACCCTCAACTAATGATATCTGACATCTATGTGCTTTGTACGAAAATGATACATAGTATTTTTTGAATCAAGTCAATCGCACTTTAACTATCACAAAATTCTACATAGTCTTCTTACTCACATCCAACTTTTGAGGGAACCTTTTTAGCTAAAGCATCTCCTTACAAGCTTCCATTATAGCTACATGCTCTTCTTCAATTGTGGATAAAGCTACACACTTTTATAACTTGAATTGCTATGAAAAAGCTCTTTTATAACTTGAATTGCTATGAAAAAGCTCCCTCTGCAAACTTGAACAGAAGACCTGAGTAGATTTTCTTCCATCAAGATTAGAGATGGCAATAGGGCCTAACCTCGAGGCCCAACATGTAATAACAAAATGACACCATTTTAAATTTTAATTTAAAAATAATTTGGCTCAAAATGGGCTATCTTCAGCCTGGTCTAACTTGATCTCAGGCCTACTATTCTAAACTTAGTCAAGCCTCGGGCCAGTCCTCGACCCCTACAGTAGGGCGACCTATTGCTACTTATAATGAAGATCTTCAGCCATGTCTTCATCCATATAACCTTCTATAGTTGGTTCACCATTACCAAACACACAAACTCCACTTTGAAGCACCTCTCAAGTATCTCAAAATTTATTTTATTTCTTCCCAGTGAATCTTTCCTGGATTTGACAAGAATCTACTCACTAACCTAACAACCTGTACAATATTTGGCCTTGTAGGCACCATTGCATACATCAAAGACCCTACTGCTAATGAGTATAAAACATAAGACATACCATCTTTCTCCTTTTCTGTTGAGGCATATGCATGTTTACTTAGCTTGAAGTGAAGCACCAGTAGCATGCTAACTAGGTTGGTATGCTTCATATTAAACCCTTCTAATACTTGCTCCAAATTCCTTTCCTATGACAATAACAGTTTCCTATTATTCCTATCCCGAGTTATATCCATGCCTAAAATCTACTTTACAGGTCCTAGATCTTTCATATCAAAAGATTTAGACAAATTCTCCTTCAATTTTTGGATTCTTCCAACATCTTGACCCACAATTAGCATATCATCAACATGTATAAGAAGAATGACTAAGTTCTCACTTGTGAATTCCTTAAAATACACACAAGTATCGACATAAGTTTGTTTTTAACCATGATCCATCGTAAAAGAATCGAACTTTCGATGCCACTGCCTTGGAGATTGTTTTAACCCATATAGGCTTTTCTTCAACTTGCATACTAGATTCTTCTTACCTTTAGCTTTGAAACTTTTGGCTACTCCATGTATATCTCCTCTTCCAAATCTCCAAGCAAGAAGGCAGTTTTAACATCGAACTGCCTAAGTTTAAGGTCCATACAAGAAGTCAAATCTAATATTGTTTGAATTAAGGTCATCTTAGACACTGGTGAGCAGTTTTCATCAAAATCAATGCCCTTCTTTTGACTTTTATCACTAGTCTTGCCTTATGCTTCACCAGTTTGTCACCATCTTTCTTTTATCTTGAATACCCATTTGTTCTTCAAGGCCTTTTTACCTTTTGGAAGCTTTACAATCTCATATGTATCATTCTTCTTTAGAGAGTTCATCTCTTCCTTTATAGATATAAGCCAGAGATATTTGTTTACTAGGTTGTACTTGATCAGCATTAATGTGTGTTTGGTCACACAGTTCTTCTCTTTCACCTACAGACTACTCAGTAGAGGTAAAGACTGAAAAAGAAATAATGACACCATAGTATCTTTATCTTCACTCAGAAGATTAGTATCTCTCTTGTGCTCTTGGAGTACCACATTCCGACTCCTGTCAACTTTTTACTTCTTTGAGTCATAAAGTTTAAAGCCAAACTGATTACCATTATAGCTAACAAAGATGCATGGTATCACCTTTAAGTTAAGCTTCTATCTTTGATCCTTTGGTGCATGTTTAAATATCTTATAGTCAAATACTCTCAGATGGTGATATGTGGGACCTCTACCTGTCCACGCTCTCTTAGGAATCTCAAAATCTAATAGAACAAAGGGAGCTTAGTTGATCAAATAGACTATAGTTCGGACTACTTTACCCTAAAATGTCTTCTGCAACCTGAACATTCTAAGCATGCAATAAACCTTCGCTAAAATTGTTCTATTCATCCTCTTAGTAACACCATTATATTATGGAGTACTAGGTTTAGTCTTCTCATATCTAATGTCACGTGATGTACATTATTCTTCTAATATCTTGAAATTATACTCTTCTTTATTATCTGTTCACAGGCACTTCAACTTCCTTTCAACTTCACTTTCTACCATAACATGAAACTTTTGGAAAGTTTTAAATACTTGACTCTTTACTTTCAACATGTACACCTAAGTTTTCCTTAAAGCAACATTAATGAATGTAAGAAATTATTTGTTGCCTCCTACTAAACCCTCCTCAATTGGGCCATAGACATCTGAATGCATTAGCTTCAATCTCTCTATCTTCTTTATAGATATTCTCTTGAAAAAGACTATTCTATTTTTAGCCAAAAAATGATCACAAGGATTAAGAGGCGTTGCATTCTTAACTAGGATAAGAGATTGATCAGCCATCAACTTTAATCCCTTCTCACTTATATGCCCCAATCATCTATATCACAAATTTGAAAAAGTTTCCTATTCAACTATGTATACTTTTCCCCTACCATACACCTTTAAGTGTGTTTTGTATAGTGTGTAACATAAACATAACTCTCCTTGAGCAATAGTTATTGCTCCCTTGAACAATTTCCACTTCCTATTTCTAAAAGTGTGCTAAAATCTTCATACATCTTTCAAGGTCAGTAAGCATCCAAAATTTTTCTAAACTCAGATATCTATTAGCAGTTATTATATTGATTAATTAGCTCAATTATGTAATTAATTTGGTCATTTGTACAGCCTGTAGCTAGCTTTTTTCTAGGCCCTTTTTTCGGTTTGTTATTGCTCACAGCTTGTATATATACCTTTGAAAATGAATCAAATAAACAATGGAAAATCATTCTCCACATGGTACCAGAGAATTCTTTTTCCGCTTTCATTCTTTGATCTTTGAGATTTCAATCTCAGATCTATATTTCTTTCTTTTTGCCATTTTTTCATGGCTATCAATATTGACCCAACCTAGGCTTCCAGCCCTTACTATCTTCAACCCAATGAAAATCCTTCATTGGTTCTTGTTACCCCACCCCTTTCCAGCTCAAATTACCATCATTGGTCACGAGCGATGCGGATGGCTCTTTTATCTAAGAATAAACTTCAGTTCGTTGATGGCACTATTTCTGCTCCTGCAGCTACCGATCCTCTGTTTCCAGCTTGGGAACGTTGCAACACTATGGTAATATCTTGGCTTAATCATTCTATCACACCTTCCATCTTCACTAGTGTTTTATGGATTGATAAAGCTTCTGATATTTGGGTCGACCTTCGCGAACGTTTTTCGCAAGGAGATCTCTGTCGAATCTCAGATCTACAAGAAGAGATCTATGCTTTTAAACAAGATGACAAATCTGTGACTGACTATTTTACTGAGTTGAAAATTTTATGGGATGAGCTCTTACAATTTCGGCCTCTACCTTCATGTTCCTGTGCTACACCTTGTTCATGTGGTGCTATTACTACTGCTCGTACTTATCATGAGCAAGATTATGTGATTCGTTTTCTTAAAGGTTTAAATGATTCCTATTCTGTTGTGAGATCTCAAATTCTTTTGATGGATCCTTTACCTACTATAAACAAGGTTTTTTCCAAGGTGCTTCAACAGGAACGTCAGATGATCGTTGTTTCCTCCAAAGTGTTTGTTAGTAACACTGTCAGATCTGGTGACTCTTATAAGAAATTCCAGTCTTCTTCTTCTGCTTCTTCTTCATCAACTAATGTTGATAAAAGATGGTGTACTTTCTGTAAAATGCCTAGGCATACTGTTGAAACTTGTTACAAGAAGAATGGCTCTCCTGACGGTTCTCGACCTCGACCTCCAGTCTCTCGTGCTCATAATGTTGTCTCGGATGTTTTTGATGATTCTTTGGAGGAGCCTAAATCTGTTACTGCAGTGCCCAGTGCTACTTCCTCTGCTGGTTCTGGTGTTAATCTTACTCAAGAGCAATATGAT
>JAOQMR010000009.1:5902635-5915734 GCA_027563865.1 Erythroxylum pelleterianum | reverse complement strand
CATAATATATTATTAACAAATCATAATGTTAATACATGAATCACAAATGTCCATTGGCCTAGGGCACACTACTAACAGCGATCGCACGTTGACTCCTTGCATCTCCCAAGCCTTGTGCATTTTGTCGCTCATGTAAGCCAGACTGTTGGTTATCTGGTCCACTCGCTGATTCACTCAATTCAGTAAGGGATTAATGAAATTCAGCAGCTGTTGTGTTTGTTTCTAGTTTTCAACCATGACATTGATCAGCCTCGCCCAACCAGGTTGTTGCTGTTGTTGTGGTTGCTGTTGATCCTCGTCCTCACTTGATGAAAATTCGTCTATAGGTGCAAGTGTATAACTTGAAGATGCGCTTGAAAACCTGTGCTTCACTGTTGTCTGTGTCTGAGGGTCTCGGAGCTGCAAGCTATTGCGTTCTAAGATCTACTGTACATCAAAATACTGATAATCTAGGAAGATTAGTTCACTAACATCAGTCTGAAAATGTTGAGCCAAAGTAGCTGCTAAATAACCCATTCCTAAACTGTTTCTCTTTCTTCCCACTAATTGGATCAACGTTTGAGAAAATAAGCCAAGCATGTTCGGCTTATGCCTTTCATCAATGCACCATAATAAAAATAGCTCCTTCCTCGAGCATTTAGTACTTTGCCTTTTTCCCAAACATAACAGCACACATGAATTTATGCACAAGCAACCGTTTCGGACTAATAATGTGTGCATTTGATGCAATGTGAGGATTATACTCTTTCAAATCAGTTAAATATTTCCAATAAGAACTACAGGAGAATGACTGATGACCATCTCTTACTTCTTTTGCTGTAAAACCAAATAATTGCCTTAACAAATTCTCTTCCAAAACATAAGCCTGCCTTCATAATCCAAACCAGAATTTCTTAGGTTTGATTGACTCAAACCTCAAAGAAGTGAAAAACTTTAGTGTGAGTTCACGGTAAACAAGGTAACCAATACACACAAATTGTTCCCATTTATCTCTTTCACATAATCTCAACAATTTATTATTCAGCCCTATTTGTTCTAGCACATCAAAATTAAAATATGTAGGTACTTCAATGATTTTAGTCCGTAGAACACTGTACCTCAAACCTTCTTCTTATGAGAAAATGAAAAAAGGGGCATCATAAACAGCTGCAATGTCTGCATCATTGTCCCCTCTCACCTTACCTACGATGGTTTCCTTTGATTGTCTAGCTCTTCAAGGGGGCATTGTGACGGTAAATACTGCAAAATTCACAAATAGACAACCCAAATCTACTCGGTGTCCACCCAACTCCACTGCTGTAACCCTCAACCTTAGATAGCAACAAATCGACAACAGTCTCATGAGCAAAAGAGAGAACGGCAGTGAGAAATGAAGGGAGAATATAACCTAATTTCAATTTGACGTTAGACAGTGAAACTGGCGATACTTGCCTTTTTTCCTTTCTTTGAATTTATTAAACTATTCACAAATTCGTTAAGTAAAATATTCATTTCTAATATTTTAATTAACAAAATTGTTATTAATCTATCATAATAAGAAGAATAATATAATTAATAAAATTAATAAATTGAATAATAAAAAGAATAAATTTAATAATAATGAAAATTTAATAATAATAATAATAATAATAATAATAATAATAATAATGATGATGATGATGATGATGATGATGATGATGATGATGATGCTAATAATAAGGAATTTAATAATAATGATAATAATAAATATAATAATACTAATATTAATAAAAATAATTATTTTTATATAAGATTTATAATAATAAGTCTATAAACTAAAGTCAGAAAATAATAATAATAATAATAAATGAAAAGAATAATTAAATTAATCAGAATAATAAAGTTGATAATAATAAGAAGATAATTACTAATTATAACATATTTCATAATAATAATAAAAATGAAAACAATTAATAAATTTAATAATCATAACGCGTATATTTAATAAAAATATTTAACAGTTATTATAATAAAACAGAAATAAAATTAATTAATAAATTTAAAAATTATTATAATAATAATTCCAAATTAATAAATAAATATAGTTAATATTAATACAGAATTTAATAATGTTATGAATAATACTAAACATTTTTAATAAAAATAAAACATTTTTAATAAAAACTAGTATACTAAAGTACAAAACGAATCATAACCATAAAATAAAATTAATTAAATAATTAAGAATTATAAATTTAAAAATAATTACAAGAAACTTAAGCATAATAAGGAATTTTATAACATTAATAGAAATAAATTAAATTAAAAATTATTAATAATAAGGAATATAATCATAATAATCAAAATAAATACATTTAATAATAAAAAGGAATTTAATATTAACAATATTGCTAATTATCATAAATATATATATAAAAGGGAGTCTTTTTTAAGTAATTTTCACACCTATTAAATTATTCAATTAATAATAATAATAATAAGTATATATAATGAAGTAGAAAATTAATAATACTAAAAATAAATCATAATCAGAATAATTAAATTAATAACAATACTAAATTTAATACATAATAAGAAGAAAATTTATAATAATCAGAAATCTTATAATAATAATAGAAATAAATATTTATGCATTTAATCATAATAAGGGATTTAATAATAATAATAATAATAATAAGACTAATATTAATAATAAATATAATAAGGTATATTAATAAGTATATATACTAAAGTTGGAAAATAATAATAATAATTAAAAATTTAAAGAATAATAAAATAAATCAGAATAATAAAGTTAATAATGATAAGAAGAAAATAACTAATTATAACAAATTTCATAATAATAAATTTAGTTATTGTCTTGAATATAATAATACTACTACTACTAATCATAATAATAATAATAATAAATAAATAAATAAATAAATAAAGACACTTTATAATAATAAGGAATTTATAAATTTATTTATCACAACGATGCTAATAACAACAATAGCAACAACAACAACAACAACAACAACAACAACAACAACAACCTTATGTTTCTTTAATTATTGTTATTATTTTAATTGTTTTAAATTATGATAATTATAATTTCCTTATAATTTGTTATTTTAGAAATTATTTTAGGTATTATTATAAGTTCTACTTACTATTATTCTTATTGTTATTAAATTAATTAATTATTAATTATATTAAATAATATCATTAAATTCCTTATTATTATTAATTTTGTTCTTAATAAGAATAAGGATAAAAATATATGTTTATTTTTGTTATATGAAGCCATTTGAGAATACTGATAAATAAATAAATAAATAAATACATTTAATATAATTATAATAATTATAATAATCAACAATAATAATTCTAATTCTAATTATTATTATTATTATTAAATTAATAAAAATAATAATATTAGTAGTATTATTATATTAATCATAAATGGATCAAGTTTACTAATGAAATATAAATATTCTTATTCTGATTAATAATAATAAATTTAATATCTATAAGAATTTTAATAATAATAATAATAATAAATAGTTACTAAAATAAATACACTTAATAATTATAATGAATTTAATAATGTCATGAATAATAATAAACATTTTTAATAAAAATTATACATTTATTAATAATAAGTAATATACTGAAGTATAAAACTAATCATAATAATCACATTAATAAAATAATTAAGATTTTCAAATTTTAAATTAATAAGAAGGGAATTAATCATAAGAAGGAATTTTATATTATTAATAAAAAAACAAACTTAAATAATGATAAGGAATATAATCATACTAATCAAAATAAATAAATTTAATAATAAAAAGGAATTTAATAATAAAATACTTCTAATTATAATAATAAAATAAAAAAGGAAAAGATAGGAGCTCGCGATCGTGAGACTGCTTGAGGATCGACAGTCCCGCGATCGCGAAGAGACTGGTCAATTATTGGCAGTCTCGCAATCGCGAGAGCTCGCGATCGTAAGATCGCCTTTCCTTATAATTTGTTATTTTATAAATTATTTTAAGAATTATTATTATTTTTAATTTTATAATCATTATTATTATTATATGCTATTATTATAAATCATATAATAATAATAATAACGTTACGTTTCTTTAATTATTCTTATTAATTTAATTGTTTTAAATTATGATAATTATAATTCCTTATAATTTGTTATTTTAATAATTATTTTAGGTATTATTATAAGTTCTACTTACTATTATTCTTATTATTATTAACTTATTTATTAATTAATTATATTAAATAATATCATTAAATTCCTTATTATTATTAATTTTGTTCTTAATAAAAGTAAGGATAAAAATATATGTTTATTTTTGTTATATAAAGCCATTTGAGAATACTGACAAATAAATAAATAAATACACTTATTATTATTATCATCATCATCATCATATTGAATATTAATAAGGAATTTAATAATAATAATAATAATAAATTTAATAAATACTCTATAATAAATTTAATAATAAACATAAGAAATTTAATAATAATATTTAACAGTAATTATAATAATGGAAATAAAATTAATTAACAAATTTACGTATAATAATAATAATAAGAACAACAACAACAACAACAATAACAATAACAATTACAATAAATAATTAAATAAATACACTTTATAATAATAAGGAATTTAATATTGTTATGAATAATAATAATAATAATAATAATAATAATAATAATAAATTTAATAAATACTCTATAATAAATTTAATAATAAACAGAAGAAATTTAATAATAATATTTAACATTAATTATAATAATGGAAATTAAATTAATTAACAAATTTGCCTATAATAATAATAAAAAATTACAATAAATAATTAAATAAATACACTTTATAATAATAAGGAATTTAATAATGTTATGAATAATAATAAACATTTTTAATAATAATAATAATAATAATAATTTAATATTAATAATAATACTAATATTAATAATAAATAATAATGATATTATTATTATTAAAGAATTTAATAATAATAATAATAATAATAATATACACACTAAATACTTTGCAAAAAAATTTATAATAATAAGAAGCACAATAGTTGAAGTTGAATATTAGAAGTTGTGTCAAAAATTCAGAAGTTTAAAAGTCACTCCAAAGAAACACGCGGCTCTAAATGAGTTGGCTTTGAAAAAGGACCGGCGGCTTGGTTGTCCAAGACGAGTAGAACAAAGAAACTATGAGTCCGTTTAAATTTTTAATAAAAAATAATATTTTAATCTTAGACAGACAGAGTAAGACAAACTTATCTTGGACAGAAGATCTAGACTTCAACCTTATATCGGAAACGTCAGATCCTTGACAGCTTAAACGAGAAAAGAAGAAACTTGAGAGATTGGATACAAATGGTAAGAGGATTATTTCATTTGCTCAAAAAGTTCTTTTCGCAGCGAAATTTCCGTGATGAAAGCACAATAAGCTGCTTTGATATGCGTATTAATTGGTGGCTAGAAATAGTTAGGCCGTTACTTTTAGGTACTAGGCAACCAAATTTATTAGTCCTTTCATACGTTGTCAATATTACATCGACCAAAACACTGCAAGCATCTTCCAGTAAGTGGCCCAGGTAACACCTCTTTTTCATTCATTTAAGACTACCTCTCCATCTTGGGGAAAAAGAAGACATCTCGACAAGTCAATTGTTAAACACCGCCAACTCAATGGTTCGCTTCCCTTGCAAATCGAAATTGACAACCAAATGGTGGGGCCCATCCAGAAGCTTATGGTTCCAACTAGAACAAATTGAAGTTTTGATTCATTCAAAGAATTGACTTGTTTTCGGTAATATATATATATATATAGATTGAATAGCACAAAAATTCATTCAAAATTCAAGTTTTCAAACTTTATTACCGAAATATATATATATATATATATATAGAGAGAGAGAGAGAGAGAGAGAGATTGATTTGAGGGTGCGCGAGGATGGGCGAAGGCATGTGAGCGCGACAAGGCGCATAAGCACTTAACTTCGGCACGGTAGGTCGAAAATATGTAAAATGTGCGAGGTTTTACACTAACTCAGTTTGTAACTTGTACTTAGTTATGGAGCGATTAGACTACACCATGAGTGAGCTTGATCATGAAAAATGGACTTGTCTATGAACGTGCATTGATGGACTTGTGTGCAGATAGGTCGTGGTAAAAACACATCAGCGGTGACATGACAACTGTGAATGATGTGGCATATGATGACGTGGCAGATAAGATCACAGTGGATGAACATCAGCTTTAAGAGATAAAGATTATGTGGAAGGATCATCTTAAGATAAATGAGATCTTATTAGATAAAGATAATCAATCCTAGATAGTGTAATCTTGTATCTTGGTAATGTGATGTAACTTAATCCTATTAGATAGAGTGGATGAGGATGTCATCTGATAAGGATAAGATAAGATAAGATTGTGATCTTAGCTAGTAATGTTCTATTAGGACTTTAACTTAGTCATTTGGAGGAGCCTATAAATAGTTCATTAGAGTTGAGAGCTATTCATTCGATCATTGAGTCATTCATTGAGAGAAATCAATCAGAGGAGAGAGCTTAGAGAGTTAAGAGCTTTTGGGGGAGTTCTCATTGTAAGGACTTCAAGTAGGGAGTTCTTTATAAGTGCTTCGAGTAGGGAGTTCCTTGAGTGCTTCAAGGAGGAGGTACTTGTATCTTTTGTTAACATTTTGATAAGAGTTAATGAAAGAGTAGCTTCGACTATTATATATCTCTTGTTGCTTTTTTTACTCTGTTATACACTTGTGTTCTTTTTGTGTGTGAGAGAAGCACTTGTGTGCGTGTGAGGTGTTCGAGAGCTAACGGAATTGTTCGGTGACATTTACGTGAAAAAGATGAATCTTTGCTTAAGCGGACCTAAGCAGGATTGTCGCACGAAGGTATGGCGCGACTTACGGTAGAAGTTCAAGTCCCAAGGTGACCTTTGTGATAGCTAGTATCAGAGCCAATCTAGTGCGATGGCTGGTGGAAGTAATCTAACGGAAAGGGTTACTAGAATAGAGGCAACTTTTGAGTCTCTAGCCCCGACGGATGAGGGAGTAGTTCCCTTGTTGGAACGTATTGCAACCTTAGAGAGGGAGCTTCAAGCAACTATGAGAATGCTCGAGGAACAGACAAAGGCTCGTGAGGAGATGAGCTATGATTTGTCGTTGCTTAAGCGTGTGATAGCAAAGCACGAGACAAATGTTTTAGTGGAAAGCACTATAGTGAAGGTGCGAGAGCCACAAGTTTTCGATGGCAAGCGGAGTGTCAAAGAGATCGAAAATTTTCTGAGATATGGAGCAATATTTTGCAGCGGCAAAGGTAGTAGACTCGGAGAATGTGTCAATCACAACAATGTACCTGGTGGGTGATGCCAAGCTGTGGTGGAGAACAAGAACCTCTAACGACATAAGTACGGGTAGACCTCCCATTGACAAATGGGAGAAGATGAAGAAGGAGCTAACGGATCAGTTCCTACCCAACAACACTTTATGGCTCCCGAGGGAAGCTTTTAAGTGGTTGAAACAAGACGGCTCGGTGAGGAAGTATGTAAGGAAGTTCACATCGATGATGTTGGACATGCGGAATATGTCGAAGGAAGACAAGTTGTTCAACTTCATTAGCAGCTTGCAAGGTTGGGCATTAAATGGAGCTTCGAAGGCAGAACTTGAAGGACCTCCCTAGCGCAGTAGCGATGGTAGATGCCTTGGTGAATTTTCAATTGCCACCACCAATTCTACCCAGCGAAGAGGACAAGAAAAATGGTGAAACCCAAGATGGCAAGGAGAAAGGTAAAGAGAAGGTAGGAGAATCTTCTCAATATAAGAAGAAGCAATCGAAGAAGAAGGTTGCATGCTTCATCTGTCAGGGGCCGTATTATGCTTGAGAATGCCCGAAGAGGAAGAAGGGCGAGGAGCAGATGAACTCCATAGTCGCGAAGGACAAAGGAGGGAGCGATGAAGACAACTTAGGGGAAGGAACCATCAACAACATCACTTATTTGAATGTTATGAGCCTCGTGGAGGAGCACCCATGCAAAAACAAACTTGACGGAAAGAGGAGGTGGCACATGGGAAAGGTGCCAATAGAAGAAAAGGCTTGCTCCAGTCTTCAACAGTTGGTGAAGGAGTCTTTAAGGGAACCACTCGTGGAGGAGTGCCCACAGATTATTTTGGCGAAGGCGTCAAATTCTTCAAGTGGGGATGGTTTGTTAGACCCCTAAGTCCAGACTATAGGATAGTGCGAGTGTTGGTGAGCCTTGGCACACAAGTTAGCACGAGGAAAGCATGCTGATGAGGGAATAAGGAGAAGTCTTGCGAGTTGGCGAGCAAGACTCGAGGAACTTGCGAAGTAGGCAAGGGATGTGGGAAGTATAGGAGAAGATCTCGAGAGTAGGCGAGATTCGATACGCATGGGCATGCGTAGGTAGTCATTGGTGGAAATCTTCGATGAGACGTGAGATTCGGATGCGAGGTCATACAAAGTTAGCGAACTAAGTCATGCGAGACCGAGAGAACATGAGAACGCGCAAAGACATGTGAGACCCCGCAAGGATGCGTAAAGGCATGTGAGCGCGACAAGACGCATAAGCACTTGACTTCGGCGAGGCAGGTCGAAGGTATGTAAAATATACGAGGTTTTACACTAACTTGGTTTGTGACTTGTACTTAGTTATGGAGCGATGATACTGCACCATGAGTGAGCTTGATCATGAAAGATGGACTTGTCCATGGACGTGCATTGATAGGCTTATGTGCGGATAGGCCGTGGTGAAAACACATCAGCAGTGACGTGACAACTGTAGATGATGTGGCACATGATGACATAGCGGATAAGATCACAGTGGATGAACATTAGCTTTAAGATATAAAGATCACGTGGAAGGATCATCTGAAGATAGAGGAGAACTTCGTAGATAAGGATAATCATTTCTAGATAGTGTAATCTTTTATCTTGTTAATGTGATGTAACTTAATCCTATTAGATAGAGTCATAATTGGATGGAGATGTCATCTGATAAGGATAAGATAAGATAAGATTATGATCTTAGCTAGTAAAATTCTATTAGAACTCTAACTTAGTCATTTGGAGGAGCCCATAAATAGTTCATTAGAGTTAGAGAGCTATTCATTCGATCATTGAGTCATTCATTAAGAGAAATCACTCAGAGGAGAGAGCTTTGAGAGTGGAGAGCTTTTGGGGGAGTTCTCATTGTAAGGACTTCGAGTAGGGAATTCCTTATAAGGGCTTCGAGTAGGAAGTTCCTTGAGTGATTCGAGGAAGAGGTATTTGTATCTTTTGTTAACATTTTGCTGAGAGTTAATGAAAGAGTATCTTCGGCAATTATATATCTCTTGTTGCTTTCTTTACTCTATTATACACTTATGTTCTTTTTGTGTGTGAGAGAAACACTTTAAACACTTGTATGCACGTGAGGTGTTTGAGAGCTAACGAAATTATTCGGCGACATTTACGTGAGAATGCTGAATCTTTGCTTAAGTGGACCTAAACAGGATTGCCTCACGAAAGTAGGGCGCGACTTGCAGTAGAAGTTCGAGTCCTAAAATGACCTTTGTGACACCTAAGATGGTCCTTTCAACTTCCCATGGTATAGATTGAAGTGTAGCATCTATCCTTGGGCGTGGACTAAAACTTAAAAAGTTCGAACTTGATAAGTTTACCAATATTTACTTAAAAGATGAGAATATAAGGATTTAAAAAAATCAATTTAAGGGTTTTGAAAAGAGACGGATACTTGCAGCATACGCAAGGGTGTTGAAACTTTAAAGAGCATACCACACAGCTGTTGTCGTACTCACCGCACTATTTTCTCCATCAGAAAGCGGTGCCAGTCAATCGATGCTTCCCGGTTTATACAGCCATTGACTTGATATGACGCATAACATGTGAGGAAAATAATATTTCATCATTATTTATATTCTCATTCTTCCATCCAATATTATAATTCTCTAATTACATAAAGTTTGCGTTCTATAGCATAGGGAGCAAGCGGATACACGGTTTGAAGGTAACAAGATTTTTTGTCCAATTTTATAGTATCTTATTGTGTTCAGTGAATCTCAGTCATTCGTTTATGTGGGTCTCACGTGAGCTCTACATAAATAAACGTAGAGCCCGCATAAATGAATGCCTGAGATTCACTGGATACGATAAGACACCATAAAAACTAGACATAGGATCTGAACTCAGTTTCAAGATAGGTACTCTTACTTCCCATCGTCAAAATTTCAATATTTGACCTAGGAAACACGTTTTGAAATGCTGAAAGTGAAGATCTAATGTGGTCACGCCTCAGCCTTCTAAGGACACCATCAATGGATTGACAAATATGACATCTGCAATTCTTTATGTGGTTAATGGCCTAACTTCAAAGTTTAAATAGTGGATTAGATGCTGTGTGGAATGAATGATTCATATATGTACATGGAAAATTAAGACTCGGTAGAAAACGCCAAACTCGTGAAGATATTGTGAGGCTTTGTCCTTTTATTTTAATTTCAAATGATAAGAGACCAACGACTAAAAACCATAAGAAAAGGTCAACATAATTAACGTGCCCTTCAAACTTTAGAATTTTACTTCCATTTATTTTGTTATTGATTTTTAGCTTCTTTCTCGCTTTGTATCAAAGAACCGATTAATGGTCCAAGTCAACAAAAAAATATTTAAAATTTATGTTAATACGATTTTTATCAAATTAGGTATGTCAAATATGAGAATCATATTGAAATAAAAAAACCTATTTATTTCTATTAGTACTATTTCTTCCATAAAAATAACCACAATTAATATAAAAAGATTGTTAATCATCGTACAAACATAAAATTAAGAATAATACAAATTATTTAAAATGCTACAATTTTATCGAATAATAAATAATAATTATATCAATGAATCAAATAGAAAGAACATTAAAATTCCATGACTCTATAAATATTACAACAAGAGTTCGTGTCGAGGAACACAATCAACTAGAAGCAAAACCTGAAACGAAAATATTTATAGTTAAAAGTTTTATATTTATATTATAGATATAGAATTTAACATATTTATCAAATATAAGTGAAATTACAAGAAGATAAAAAATGAAAACTTAGAACTTCGTTCAATCGAACATTCGCTTAAATCGTATTAACCTTAATTTTTATTTAGTACAAATCTCTCTTCATTGAAAAAAATCTCATCATCATCATCATCATTTAAAATCATTACACCAAATGACATGTCAATACTTTTTCACCTAAGATTATCTTCTAAGTCATTGTTATCTATCAAATTTAATTCTTCAAAAATCTAATTCGTTAAAAGATCGATATAATCAAGTTAAATTAGATCTATACAACTACTTGTTCTATTAAGAGTCTAAGTAAACAAATAAAATTAAGTTATTAAAAAATTACAAGAAATTATATTCAACATAACAATGATAAATGACAATAACATACCTTTCTCGAAGCACGAGATTTGCAATATAAAGAGCCCAATAAAAAGAATTATGCCTACTTTTTTAATCTTATTGTAGTTGTTTTATAAGCATAATCATTATTATTAATGAATTGATCATTCTTTATCAAATATCTGAAATAGAGTATCAATATCTCTAACAAGGCCAAATGTATTAATAGACTTTAAGAACAATGTATCTTTTGCAGAACAAACCAAAAAATTGATAATAAGCTCATATCTTCTATTTTTCTAACCATCACACATAATTAAACATCCAAAGTAATCCGAGTCATTCTTTTTTCATTCAAATAACAATTTATTTTATAAATACAGTTGCTCAGAATTTTAACTTTGTAGTCATCAATTAAAGAAGCTTTATATACTGGACCGTAAGAGACAACAACATCCATCATAAGCTAATAATAACACGATTGAGCATGATTAAATGTTATATCTTAATCATACCATTATCTAGCCATTACCATAGCTACATTATGAGCCTCTTCTTTAGATTATAAGATACTACTATGGTTTGAAGGTTGAGCTTTCGGAATTGTTCGTGGTGAAAAAAAGTTAGACACTTGTCTTTTTTTCTTTTCCTCATTTCAGGTGCAATATTATCTTCTTATTAGGTAGGAATACCACTTTCAATATCTCCACTTTTATCCTGACCATCACAAATGGAAATTCCATTATCAATTTTGCTATTTAGTATTTGTCTTTTATCTTTCTCATGCAGATACTTTTTAAGTAAGGTCTTTATTTTATATTTTACATCATAACTCACTTTCTTACAAAGCTCCACATTACTTTTGATTCTAACTAAATGCTTCTTTAATTTGATTATTCTCCTACCTTTCATATATTCATTGCAATTTAAATAAATGGCATGATTCTTTATTCTAGGAACCAATCTAGCATGAGCATAAGCTGGATCATAAAATCTTCCTAAACTTAAAGTAGCTAAATTATTAAGATTACTTGAACTTCCTTTCATTTATTTGTAAGAAAATAAGTGTAATCGAATAAATATAATAAACTAAACAAACAACACATGTACGTCTTAATTGTAAACCCATAAATAAACACAAGTCATTTAAGTGAATAATCAAATTATCACATCATAAGCATGTATCGCATTGTTATCCATGACATCATTATAAAGTATAACCAATAGTTGTGGGTACATATAACCAACATAGAACTCCCTTTTAATGTATATATGTTAGAAGACATTGAAAAATAATAAAATATCAATACAAAATTATTACTAAATATCTTAATTTATGTGTCTAAAGTTTAAATTTTATAAGGGACCTCAACCCAGTGACCTTTCAACTTTTAAGAAGTGCAAAAGAAATACAATATTAAAATATCTTAAAGAATTCTAGAATTTTATCAAAATTTAAGTTTAAATCAAATCTATTTATAAACTCTCATACCATAAATCAAATACACTAAATATATGTGGTTCTGCCAGATTCTGGCCGAACGGAAGGTTGATGCTTGGATCCATGAGCTGGCTGTCCTCAGTGATGAACCTGTCGTGAATGTACCTGTAAAACAGAAAAAGGCACGTCGGGGGTGAGATCCCAAATGGCCCCTCCGA
>JAOQMR010000009.1:5878445-5892633 GCA_027563865.1 Erythroxylum pelleterianum | reverse complement strand
ATAAGCACAAGAGGTTAAAAGACAAATATCAAACGGCTTTTGACATGTTAAACTGCAGTGGCTTTGGGTGGAATGAGACCACGCAATGCGTTGAGGTCGATAGCAAGCAAGTCCTTGATGAATAGATGAGGGTAATTCTGTGCTTATTGTTGATTGTTTTTATACCTGTCTGAATAATCATATGTAATTCGTCCTGACGTTTTCTAATGTTTATTCCAGAGACACTCGAACAAGTACTACACTCCTAGCAAGCCATTCCCGCTTTACCCAATACTCGAATTTGTGTTTGGGCGGGACAGAGCCACTAGTGGAAGGGCTTAGAATGCTGCTCAAGCTATTGACTTGGCTGATGAGGGTGAAACAGAAAGCGAAGCACCAGCGGATGAACCACCTTTTCATGACCTTTTAGATCAACCACCCCCATAAACAACTCCTCCTCCAACTACTTCAGGTCATGTCCTCGGTTTCGTCGCATCTTCTAGCAACAATGCGGGACATCAACAAAACAAAGGGAAATGAAAGATGTAGGATAGTGAAGCGTTGGAAAGCCTTGCAGCATCATTTGCTCGTGCCATTGACACTAGCAAAGAGGATGCTAGGGTTATTGCGGACGCCATTGCGGGAATGCATGCAGCTAAGTTGGGTGAAGAGCTTGTGAACCCAGGCTTCTCCGTTGACGAAATTGTCAGGGCTGGGAAGATATTCATGAGGCATGCTGTGTTAATGAATATTTTCTAGGGTATACCACCAGAAATTAAACAGGTTTATGTTAGGAGCCTTTTAAATGATGACATATGACTTGCTGTATAATTTATTATTTTGCATGCTAATCGAACTGGGTACATGTCATCTTCAATGATGTATGCTTGAATAATTATCTTGGACTTAATGAATGGTTGGTCTACTTACTATTTAATGTTTCTCATTTTTCTGCGTGTATGGATGATGATAATATGATTCATTTTCAGGTACTTACATATGGGCCGATACAATATTTATGTGGTCTTTGTTGGACATGAAGTTGGTATTTTTACCAACTAGGATGATGTGAAATTAGCTGTTGAGGGATATCCGAATGCTCGTTTCAAGGGGTTTCGAACATTGGATGAAGCACAAACTGCTTATGCAATGGGGTCATATAGGCCGCCTCAACGCAATGTGGACATTGTCCCCACCGCCAATGCACCCTCCTCTATGACGACTCCCCTCGCACGACCAACCAATGAACAAGTCCACGAAGTTCTAACTTTGCAGTCAAACATGGCATGGGCTGTAGCATTTTCACTCATAGCCATTGGCGTAATGTTGGGAATTATGGTTCAAAACATTATTAATAAATTTTAAGGGCTTAATGTATGATGAACCAATTATGTTATTAGTTCCAGTAATGCTTCCATGTTTTTTTTCAATCTATGTTGAACCTATAATGTAATTAACTATATGAATGTATGTTGAACCTATAATGTAATTAATTCTATGGATGCTTAGATGAAGTATTTCCATGTATGTTGACCCTATTGTTCATAATTTTGTATTGAATATCATTAATATTGATCTTAAAATTTTTGGGCAAAAATTATTATTATCAATATTATTATAATATATTTCTTATCATCATCATCATCATCATTATTATTATTATTCTTATTGGCTTCTGTATGATAAAAAAATCAGAATTATTATTATTATTATGATGATTATTATTAACAATAATTTTGTGTTACTTATTGCTAATATTAACTGTTGTGTGCAAAATTTGAATTTATTACTATTATTATGATTATTAATAACAATAATTTTGTATTAACTATTGTTATTATTAATTAAATTATTGTTGTTATTACACATTTTGTTTTTTGTTATTATCAAATTATTATTATTATTATTATTATTATTAGTAGATGTAATAGTAGTAGTCGTAGATGTATTATTTGTATTGGTACCGCATCTATTTTGTCTTTATTATTATAATTATGCTAATAAAAATTATTATTATGTCTAATTATTATTATTATTATTACTACATAATTTGTCTTAATTATTATTAAAATTATGCTAATAAAAATCAGATAGGCTGCCCTATCTGATTTTTCATCTCGGAACTTTATTATATTTCAATATTTCATCAAAAACACACCTAATTCGAAAGCTATTTAACACATAAAAGATAGAGGTAACTGCTTCTTTGTAATAATTCACTTTAAAAGTGTTTGAAGCTTCTCTCTTGATGGAATAATTTCTCTATTACATTACTTATTTTAACAAAAGATTTTATCTCAGATTGTTGGTACTTGTACTTCCCTCCTTTCTTTGCTTGAGTCATACTTGAATTTATCTTAAAGATTTGCCAAATAGATTAGCCCCTTTCATAGGAATTTGATCTGATTGCCGGTATTTCCATGGGAAAAGAGCTAGTCTCTTTTTCTAGATCACATTCAATTAGATTAAACCATCTGATTCTATCAAAAAAAACAACAAACGCATAGAGAACAACACAAATGCCAGAGAAAGACATGGAACAACACAAATGCCAGAGAAAGGACATCCTTTGTGCTTCTGTAAAATCAGCAAAATATACAATCCATAAGATAGTCATGTAAGATCAGCAAAATATACAACCCATTCAGTTAAGAGAATGGGAAATGTTTTCTCTCTAATCCCGCTGATTAAAGAATTAATTACGTAAAAATATGCAAGATATTGCCTGATGGTTATGACACGAAAGACGCGTCTAGAACCTGCCAAACACGACCCTAATCAGATCAGGTGCGTCGTTGTTGTACGTACTAGTTCAGTAACGCTCTTTATGTTGCTATCTTCGGCGGAGACAGATAATAAAATACAAAAATTTTGTACCTCGTAATATTTAATTGGTGACCCACTTATTTTTGTTCTGACTCATATTACAGGTACAGAAATTTTTTGTACTTTCTAAAATTATGGTACAAAATTTCTTACCCTGATGATAGAAACAAAACACATAAGCAATTTTGAGAGATACCCTCCCCTCACATAAGCTATTATTATTATTATTATCATTAACTTTATTATTATTAAATATTGTTATAAATTTCAACTTATTATTAAATTTATCAATTTTTTATTCGTAATTATATTATTAAACTCATTATTATTATTATTATTAATTATTGTTATTATTATTAATTATTGTTATAAATTTTCTAATCATTATTATTCTTATTCTTATTAATACTATTATTAATTTTATTATATGAAATTAATTATCTTATTATTATTATTATAAATTTTGCACTTATTATTTGTTTATTATTATTTTTAATTATTGTTATTATTATTATTAATTATTGTTATAAAGTTTCTACTTATTATTATTATTGCTATTATTATTATTTATTATTATAATTATAAATTGTGTACTTATTATTATTCTTATTCTTATTAATTGTTATTATTATTATAAATTTTATACTTATTATTATTATTATTATTAATTATTGCTATTATTATTATTAATTATAATAATAATTTTTACTTATTATTATTATTATTATTCAAGATTAATTTTCTTATTATTAATTTTATTATCATTATTATACATAATTAATTTTCTTATTATCATTGTGATTATTAAATTCCTTATTATTATTAATTTTCTTCCTCTTCTTCTTCTTCTATTATTATTATTATTATTATTATTATTATTATTATTATACGAAATTAATTTCTTATTATTATTATTGTTATTATTATTATTATTATTTGTTAACTTTTTTACTAATACAAATCATTTGTTTTAAAATAATCAATGAATTGCATATTTCTAATCATATTATATTGCATGGGTACTTTAATCATTGACACTGTTTTTATGTTCTGTCAACTGCAACTAAGCACACTTCTGTCTTCGAGACGAACACAGTTTTATCTGTTTTATTCATCACAATCAAACACCTCACAATCTCTAATTTTTATTCTATTCTATTTTTAAATTTTTGTTCCATTTCCTCCCGACATATACATCACAGTAATTATACACGCAGCTTAACAGTTATAATCCAAGAGTCAGCAGGAACCAACATTAAAGATGCTCTCGCTAGTCGGTACAAAAATCCAACACTAAAGATGCTCTCGCTCGTCGGCACAAAAATCCAACTTCTGTTTGCAATTATTTGAAGGAGGACGTAAGGAGGCTGCTGTTGACTCATTGTCTAATTAACACATTCTCAATGGCAATGGGTTAGTGGCTATCGGCCCGTAGCCCGATTTATCCCCGAAAGATCACTGGCAAGTTGGGCAGAGCCGGCCGACTATACTTTTTTTAAATAAAATTTGTCAAAATGATGTTTTCTTCTTAGGTAGTGGCGCGGTCAATTTGAGCCAAAGCTAAGCTTAGCCGGGTTGGGCTAAAAATGTCATTTCCATGTTTTGTTTGACCTACAAAGACTACGGGGTGTTCGATTAGCTGAAATTACCATTTTATTTTTGATATATTTTTAGTAATAATTATTATGAAGAAAACATTTAAACTATATAATATAAGAGCTAGTAAACTCATCCTCCCCATCTTTATTTATTTTAAATTGGTTGGGAATACAAATAAAGATTTATTAGATAAAAATATCCTTAAAAAATCACATAATTATTTAGCTATAATAATAGTAGTAATAATATTATTATTAGTAAGATCAATGAACATTTTGGTCTTTTTATTAATTATTTATATTTTATTTTAAATTTATATTTTCAAATTAAATATTGACACTATATTATTGTTAGAAAATTTTAAAAATAAACCAAACTATATAATACATATTTTATTCTATCTCATATTATATATTACAGAATGATTTTGTAATATCATTAGCATATAAGTTAGTGCCACATAAGTAGTAAACGCATAGAATAAGATGTGGTATAAGAACACCTACCAAATGACTAATATGGGTACTTCTATTACAGAATGATTTTGTAATATTGCTAAAGTTCAATTTTGTACGTAATTTATGATAACAAGCTTTACATGACGAAACTTTAGTCAATGGTTAATTTCATGCTTAGTCTTCATATGGAATACGATTTAGTCAACTCATTAAATGAGAATGAAATGAAACAAAAGGGTCTTGTTTTGGATACTAAAATAAAAAACATCTTACCTTAACGTCAATTACAATATATTAACATATACAAAGTAATTTTTTAAATTATTTTATAAATAAAAATAATTTAAAGAAATGA
This sequence comes from Erythroxylum pelleterianum, assembly GCA_027563865.1. Taxonomy (NCBI): domain Eukaryota; kingdom Viridiplantae; phylum Streptophyta; class Magnoliopsida; order Malpighiales; family Erythroxylaceae; genus Erythroxylum; species Erythroxylum pelleterianum. The sequence continues at coordinate 5,887,416 of JAOQMR010000009.1, read as the reverse complement.
AGTTTCATAATGTTTAGATTGTTTGATTAAATAAAGACATAAATCCTATGGTCGCAGAAAAAGATTCTTAAGGTTTCCAAGAGAAAAAAATTCATGAATGAGATTTATTTTTACGTCAAAAGGCTAGAATGACACCATAACAAAACTAAATAAAAAACATAACCTAGTTGAATAATTGAGGGACATTCATGACAATGTGTTTACCTTCGTGTCAAAAGACTAGGTGATAGTTAAAGAAAATCTAAAAAGATGGTGCTTACATTAAAATTAAACCTATTGATCTTTTAAAAATAGCAAGAATTTCTGTAAAGGGCTACTTAGTAGTGATAGTTTAACTTTTTATTTATTAATAATAATCAGTGCAGGCTTACAAGTACTATAGGTGTATGAATAAGGTGTCAATATTTTAATTGATATGTACATTCAAATCAACACACTTAAACATGAATGGAATAAGTTAGTATGTTGGCACTTTTTAAGTGGTTGATGTTTGAGATTAAGTTAATTCCATGATATTTGATGCATTATACCATTATTGCATTGTTGAATGACTGTGTGTTTATATGTTTTGTTTGTTTTGTGGTTTTAGTTTTGCTTGGAGACAAGCAAAGATTTAAGTGTGGGGATGTTGATAGGTATAAAATTTACTATGTTTTCTATATGTTTAAGAATGTTTTTAAGTGTTTTCTTCGATGATAATCATATTTTTAGGACTTAGAATTGTATTCTTGTTAGTGTTTTTACGTGTTTTAATTTTTTTTATTGTTTTAGAGCTAAGATTTGATCTTATTATTATGTATCAAGGGTTATTTGATATGTTTGTTAGTGATTGAAATATAAAAATTGAAGAAAAGATGAAGAAGGACACGAAGAATAAGAGCATGCATGGGGATGAAACCTCTGTCATAATCGTGCACATCTATGCACAATCGTGCCAAAGAGTCTAGATGATGATTGCATGATTATGCACAGATAGTTTCTAGCTAGTGAATTTTTTGTATTCTTGACATTTTAGGGTTATTTTTGGAATTAAAACAAGTGGGAAACTTTGGAAACAATCCTAGAAGGCTCAAGAAGTATTTAAGGCAAAGAAAAACATAAAAAAGGAGGCAAACAAGGAGGTCAAAGTGAAAACATCAAGATCAACTATAATGTTCTAGAATTTCCAGATCAAGACTTAAGATTGTTTTCTTTGTTTTCTCTTCTTATATTTCATTGTCTTGGATGTTAATTTTAATTAATGGTATGTTGAACATGATTAATAATTTCAAAATTCAAATTAGGGATTATTCTTAAGTTTTAATTCTTTTTTGAATTCAATAAAATATTGCTTTGCGGTATTTGTCACGATTATATTTGATAAGAAATTGAGAGATTGAATCAAAGTTATATGTGTTAAGTTACGTAACTAGAGTTGGTACCTTAATTGACCTACAAATATTATATTAATAAACAATTAAAGAGAGATCTTAATTGTGAGTTAATTATCCTTTGGATTGCTTCAAATCCAATTGAATAGTTAGGAGTAGTTTTGTGAATCGAGGGATTACAATCCAACTATTTTTTATTTCAATTGAGATTACTTAATTATATCTTGAGAGAGGACAATCAAAACCTTAGGATATCTATAATCAAGAATAATTGAATTAACAAAATAAACGGAATACAAAACAATGATAGAATAACCCCTAAGTTTTCATTATTGATTAACTTTTTGACATATTATTTGATATTATCTCCTTTGTTTTAGATTTATTTTGGTACTTAAATATGTAAATTAATGTTTGTTTTGTTTTAGGAGATGAAAAGTGAAGATTGCATTGAATTGGGACTCTATTGATGATAATGACAAAATTTGGATAAAGTGAAGAGATTGATGTAGTGAATAAGGCTGATCACTTGAAGAGCGGGAGTTTGACTGGAAGACTTCGCCTTATCCTTATCATGAAGGAGTTTTATTTTGAATTCAATTTAGATAGACATCTTTACAAGTTAAAGTTATATTAGAATTAGATTAGAAAACCCTATAAAAGGGACGTTTCTCACAACATAAAGAGGTTCTCGATTCTTACCTTTTTAGCAGTTCTTAGCCTTTCTTCTATTTTTGTTGTTAGAGTGAAATCCATATGTGGCTAAACTCATCGTTCTGATTCAAAGGGATTCAATAGTCTAATTGTAACTTTGTGGGGTTTTGTGTTTTAAACTTTTATTCATGTTTTAATTCAAATATTTCTTGTTTTGAAGTTCTTATATTTCATGAATGATAGATATTCGATTAATCTGACAATTTAATTTAATATTGATTATTCTATTGCTATCTAGGAATTCAGTGATCTGTAATTGTCATAAAGGATTGGTACAAGTAGCAAATAGGTTATTTATGAATTTCCATATTTAACTTATGATAAACAAGAAAACTAAATTGAATAATTGCAGCTATCTCAATTATTTAATTTAGGGTTTAGTCTTTTTTATGTAGCTTATTGCTATCATTTATCTGATATGGAATGCTACTACACCCAGTCAATGGATGATAAGTTTTGGTTTAGATGCTAAGTTTGAATCAATTAATTTAGGAAAATTTGAGACTTATTACTACTATCCTAATACGTTTTAGACTAACTGCTTGAATCGTGAAAATATTCTTATTGAACCAATGATCAATGTTACAATTAGATGAGATCTTTCCCTTAAATTAGAGTTTGATAATCTTGACTTTCTCGTATTTAAATTCAGTTGATTTAATTTATTTTTATCTTATTTTTTGTTAATCAGTTTCTTAATAAACCCCCATTTATTTTATTACCTGAAATTAAGAAACTAGTGTTCAGTTCTCTAGGGATTCGAACTAGTTCCGCGACTACTACAAAAGTTTGGAGAATAGGTATTTTTGGGGGCTTCGACAATCCGACCAATATTTTAATTCAATTAATTAATCTTTTATTACCTTAGACAAAGTGCATTCAAATTGTTAGGTGACTAATCCAATCCTTATGGGAAAGATATCTTTTATACTACAAGTTACGATTTGTATACTTGTAGTACAAAATTGTTTTATATAAAACTACAAACAATTATCACAACTTAAGTCATGAATAATTGTTTTTTTTTGAAAGGTACGTCATGAATAATTGTTAATGTGTCAAATTACTACACTTTCGAAAGTCATTCTTGAACTTGAACTCATTCTTTATATAATTTCATCCTAATATACTATCATAAAATCTAAGTTAAAATATATTTAATCCAAATAAAAAATGATGATAAGATAATATACTATTAACTAATTAAAGAAATTCAAGGTTAGGATTCAAAGATCCTCTTTTAACTTCCTTAACCTTTCTCACTCTATAACTTCTCTAATCGTACCCAACTCCTTAATTCTAAATCTAAAACTAATTCAGATGTCTTCTTATGAATTATAGATATTTTATTTTTTAATAATGTGATTTAATCACTTTAATTAGATATTCTTACAAATATTTATGCTTATCAATTTATAATCAACATACAAGTTTTTGCAAAAAATTAAACTAACATGTTCCCATCTAAAATTTCTTCGACTACATTTAATTTAACATCACTTACACAATCGAAATAACACTATCATTGTAAGAATATTTCAATAAACATGAAAGCAGATCCACATACAATATCATCAAGAATTTCACAATAATTGCATCATAGTAAAAAGTCAAACTATTTAGGTTTATTAGAAGTCACTAAAAAATTTAGGTTTACAATATAATGGTATTAAATTTGAATAACACAGAGAGTACACTTGTATTGTTTATTATTATAAAAAATGTATTACTTATTTGTATATGTAGGTAGTTTTGTCAAATCATATAACATTCTCATCGTCGCCTTATATATATTTTTACTATTATACTCATTTATAAATTTGTGTGCCATGATAACTTTTCTTTTTAATTTTATATGGTTATTTTACGTACCTAATCACCTAACAAGTGGTATTAGAGTTAAGGCTCATTCAATTGGTATAATCACTATACTAACATTAATGGATATTTTTATTTAGGAGAAGTTTAACAAAAGTGAGAGTTTCACTCTTTGGTAGAGAAAAGTGAAGGTCATCTTTGTTTAATAAGATCTGACAAAAGTATTAAGGAGATAAATGAAAATACAAATACAAAAGAAGGAGGTGATAAAAAATTTAAAAGTTTATTATGTTAGCATAATCTAACTCTTTTTAGAAGATAATATCATTAATAAGAAAACAATAAATACTAATTACGAAAATTTAGAAAGAAATATAGTCTCTTTATATATATATGTATAAAAGGTGTTGATTAGGTATTTACACTATCATGTGTGTGAGACTTTGCATCTGCATTGTGTTGGTTTCTGATTATGTTGCATTATGTAAAATTTTTGTTGCATGATGTTGTATTATGTGTATTTGTGTGAAAGCATCAATGGCAGGGAATTGAAAGGAATTATCTTAACTACAAAAACGATCATTTAATTTGTGAAGAAGCATTAGCTTATAAAGTTTTTGTTTTTGAGCATTTTTAAAGTGAATATACATATGAATCAGGATATTATACTTATTCTTTCATTTTATGACACTTGTTTGGATGCATTTATCCTTGAATGAAATTAATTTGGTAGGCATCATTAGTAGCCTTTCATGGGAATGGATTGACTAGGAATAAATGATGTAAGTTAGAGTATAAAAATAAAAATAGTCGAATAAATATGCTAAAATAAATTTCCTATTCCAAAAACTTATTTGTTTGACTTCTTAATCTATCTATACTGCAAGTATACATGTTGGACCCTGAATTTTTTATTAATTTTTATTGATTTATTTTTTATTTAGTTATTTATGATTTGTTTGTTTATTTATTTGTTTATTTATTTTCATAATTGAGTCCATTGATTTAGTGAGCCTAAGTTGAAATTAGAAATTTAGAAGGGAAAAGTTAGAAGTAAATTAGAAGTATAGTTAAGGTATTAGATTAATGGCCTAAGGTAAGTGGTCTTTAGATAAATGAGGGGTAAAATGGGAAAGACAACTAAAATGTTGTCTTGAATTAGAAGAAGAAGAGTGAAGTGTCGTGGAAGAGAGGAAAGAAGAGCAAAAAAACGGAAGAGAGAAGAGAAAAGAAGAATAAAAATCGTGGAAAAGAAATCAAGCTTGTAAGAGGTAATAATCTTCATCTTTCTTCTTGCTTTGTTAGAAAAGGGATTAGAGGAATAGATTTGTATAGGGTTTGTGTCGGAAACGAAGAAGATAAACCCATTTGTGATTTTCGTGGGTTTTGGAGTTAGGGGAAACATAGAGTAATGTGATATTGTGGTATAAGAAGGTTGGGATGAGAGAATATGAAATGTTGGAAGTGAAAATCTAGAAAATTTGGAAAACGAATCTGTGAAAGTTCGTCGCGGCCAACTTTCCTTGGTTCGTCGTGGCCAACTTGAAGGATGAAGTTTGCCATGGCCAACTTTGGGGTTCGTCGCAGCAAACTGTTAAGAATTTATGAGGAATTTTCGTTTATAGAAAAGTTCATCGCGGCGAAGTCTTTTATGCACAGTTTGAATATGCTTCGGTATTTTATGTATAACTTGTTCTGTAGTTATCCGAATGGAGTGATTTTTCATTTGGAGTAAACTAGAGACATAGGGCTACAATTTGTCTGAAGAAATGGAGTTTTAATTCAGTCTCCAAGAATTTCAAATTTTTGGAAGGAAGTTAAGCACAGAATATTGTTTCAGTATAAGAACAGTCCAAAAATGTTTAGGGTATAACTTTCAGATTACTGAATCAAATTGAATAATTTTGGTGTTAAAAACTTAAGACAATGGGGAACATTTTTCTAAAAGAAAGTGTTATCAAATTTGTTCGTTTACCTGATCAGAATGATCATAGAAATTTGACTCGAAGGTCTAGATTGTTGTGAAGATTTGATAATGCATGATGATTTGTGATTATGATATACCTAGAAAGAGGATATAACATTTTGTATAAATGAAAAGAAGAAAAAGCATGAAAGTATGAGCATATGATAAAATGAATTGAGCATGAATATGTGCTTTTGTTTGGACAAGAGTAGAACCATTTCGTTCATCACGTGCACGTTGACAAGAGTCTTCTCCCAGCTGCTCGCTTGTGGTATATGAGATCCGAAAAATGGACTCATTTCGTTCATGGTGTAAACTTTGGTTTTTCCATTTTGTTCCATGGAACTCTCGAGCTATTTGGTTGTGCATTGCATTGATTTATTGAGCATGATAAATGTTTGAGAGTTATGCCTGAATGGTTGAGTAATTATATGAGATGCTTATGTGATAATATGTTTAACTTTGAGACTTTGCACTAGAATTGTTGAATTGATTGAATTCCTAGATATAAATGAGATGGAGTATATACATATATACATATGCTTGAATTTGTGACTAATTACCGATAGCTATAAACATATTAGCCACTGAGCTGTGTTGCTCAACCCACTATTTTTCCACTCCTCAGGTGCGGAACAAGACAATTGTTGACCCTTGCAAGGCATCGGAAACTCTAAGATAGTTAGAGACTTTTGTACTAAGTTACTGACTATTTTGGATAGGTACATAGGCATATCAACATTGAGCATCCTTTTGTATTCTATATTAAGCTTTGATGTGTATGATGATATGTAATTAAAGTTGTTCAAACTCTTTTGAATTAGTAATGAAATGAAGTTTTTTTTGTGTGTGTATGATTATGTTTATATGGTGGGTGAGTTAGATGGTTTGAATTATAGAATTAAATGTATGTGTTTGTTTAGAATGTTTGAATGTTGGGAGTCTGAGTTTCGGATCTTGGGGGTTCGCCGCGATGAAGCCAGAGGGTGGCTGTGGCGAACTTATTCCGCTAGGTGTTCGCCGCGGCGAACATTTTGTTATTGCGGCGAACTCGCCACCTTACACGCTGTCAATCCTTTGAATTTGAATCCTTTCAACCCTCCTCTCGTGTGATTCTTACCCGATGACCTCAATCGGTCACCTCAGGATAGGGAATGGGACTCGGGCCCAACAATAGAAGTTGTATCTTTATAGTATAAACAGTATCATTCCCGCCAGGATTGTTATTAGACACCTAAAAATTATTGTAGCACTTTATTTAAGCTAAACAATCTAATAATTGTAGCTAGTAGGGATGACAATAGGCTAGGTTGGGCGAGGCCCATGTTAAGCTTAAGCCCAGCTTAAGGTTTAATCGAGCCCAAGGCAACAAGGCCAAAGCCCAAGCCCAATCGGGGTCCAAGCCCAAATGCCATCTCTATTAGCTAGAAAATAAACTAAACTAGAGAAAATTGATAATTGAACAATTAACAAACTAGTAGTGAACTTGTGATTAATCAATGATAACAACTTAGGAATTACTTTTATCCTTGCTTTGTTTTCATCTCAACTTCTTGATTTAATAATACTTGCGCTAGATATTCAGTAGTTATGATTACCCTCTCTCGGAATCTAACCAAGTAATCCGAATTAAAATACATAAGCATTGAATTGCGACCTCTCATTCTCTCAAAACTCTTCCTAAATATTAAATTAAATTTGAAGCAATCCCATAGGTAGCTAACAAACAATTAATATCTCTCTTTAATTGCCTATTAATATGATATTTATAGGTTTATTATGGTACCAACTCTCGTTGTGCAACATAACACGGATATTTAACCTAATCTTCATATTCAAATCAAAGATTAAAACAATAAACACCACAGAGTATGTTTCTATTAAGTTAAGAAAGTAAAAGTTTAACAAAACAATTGAAGAGTAATTTCTAAAACAAATTTAACAATTAATAGCTAAAATAAATCCACAATTGCTCATATCAACATTCAAGAACAAGGAAAGAAAAGGAAAGAGTAGAAAATTGAATCTTAGATGTATTCTTCTTCTTGCCTTTTATACTTGTTAATCCTCCTAGGGCTCTTTCTAGGGTTTCTTCACTTGTTTATATTTCAAAAATAGCTATAAATAATCAAAAATACAATTCGCAACCTAAAAATTCTGCCCTTGCATAATTGTGACTATGCACAATCGTGCACTGCCTCTTTTCTACATGTTTAGTCATGATCATGCAAAATAGCTTTAATCTGACATGATACCTGTCTCTTCTCCAACTTGTTCAACTTTTCTTAAAGTTCCCTCTCTCAACCCATCATCTAAACACATTAAACATCCCCTAAAACATGCATTAAGATCAAATTCTTGCCCTAATCAACAATCATCAAACAAAACACACAAAAATACTAACAAAATCATAAATCTAAATTATAAACACATGATTATCACCTAAGAAAATGACCTAATAACACATTCAACAATTTAGATAACACACTCTAAGATATACCTATCAAGTTATACTATTTTAACAATTATGAAGATGAAAGTTTTATTAGACACCTTATTATGTTTAATGATCTACTAAACCAATTATAGAAAATTGCTTCCAAAGTTGAAGAATAAGATAAGGTGTTTTTGTTTTTTTTTCCTCTGTCATATTCTTATAATAGTTTCATCATGATATTGTTGTATGAAAAGCGTACAATAAATCCTGAGCATATGTAAGGATCTTTGTTATCTCACGAAACTTAAAAGAAGAAGAAATGATGAAGCTCCTGAGGCTACGAATTTAGAAATTGAGAACAATTTGAAGAAATGACCTTAAACATTATCCAAAATTAACTTTTTAAAATAAAAATGTTAAAGAAATCATTTGAATCCATTAATAGTAGACAAATTGATGTATTACCAAATTTAGATATTAGTACTTTGAGGAAATGCATTAATAACCAATAATTAATGATATGCATTAATAACCAATAATTAATGATAGTCTTATAAATGAATAATATTAAAGAGTTTATTGCCTAAATAACCCTGTGTTATTCAAAAGTTTCTAAAAAAACCCTGACATATAAAAATTAGCAAAACAAACCCTGAGTTGAAATTT